>OZ018328.1:46391901-46676901 GCA_963969495.1 Ceratothoa steindachneri | reverse complement strand
AGGCCGTCAAATGAGAGGAAAGTCAGGCTAAATGCAAAAACAATGACAGCAACAAGGCCCAGTCGATGATGTTCATTTGGATGGGTTTGATCATTGTGTGCCTACTAATCTAAAGCAAAGATGCAAATGCTGCATCAATGCTTACACACATATGAAGTGTAACAAGTGCAACATCTCATTATGCCTGTTGAAACAGCAAAATTGTTTTATTACATTTCATAAAAAATAAATTGAGTATATTATCTTATTAAAATTAATCAAAAAAGAATTAACTTATTTTTAGGAAATGTGGTGACTAAATTCCAGGTTTTCTTTGTTATTTTCCCAATGATTATATTTTTTAGTCTTTTTTCATGTTTGCATCAACACTTCCCAATGATGCCATGTGGAATAGACCTCTTCCAAATGTCACATGTTGCAAACACTTTTGGGCCACATGTTTTTGTTCCACTAAAAAAGTAAAAGATTTGTGCCAAATTTTATTGCAATCGGCCATTGCTTAGGGTCCCCCACGAAGCAACAATTTAAAAAAAAAAAAAAAAATGGAAACAAAAAGTTAGCAAATATGAAAAAATGAAGTTCTAATATATTTCCTTTTGCATGCAGAGAAGTAAAAATAGAATGACATCACTAAGAGCTGAAACAAGTAAAAAAACAGTTCTGAAAGGGCCTTCTTGCTTTATTTGGAGGCAGTAGGGTTGCCTTGGAGGTCAAGGGGCACTCCATCCTGTCCTTGGCCACCACCTTCAGAAGTAACTGCTTCTGAGCTTCTTCTCGGGTGATGGATACATTGAAGGTGGTCATCAGGGCCACTCCCTGTTCGGCAGCATTGTTGACCACTTCACTTGGTCAATCGCCCTCTTCATCTTGCAGAAGAGAAGATCCCCCTCCCAATTGTTGGGGCTCTTAGTTAAGAGTGTGGCCAGTTCCTCTCCTTATCCTAGAGAAGGAGATCCAGCGACTTTCTCGACCAGGAACTGAAAAAGCCTGAAAGAGGCTTGTTGGGATTGAAGGCCGTTCCGTCCAGACGTTTCAGTACCTTTCCCTCCCTCTTCATGTTCTGGACCATGGAGGCCTTCTCTTCCTTTGTAACCCTTTCATCGAAGAGAGATAGAGGCACCAAGTCTTCTGACACATACCAGAGATGGTGCTTGAATGCCTTTAGGGCCACTTTCAGCAATGCACTTATTGGGGATTCATCTGCAAAGTTCCCTCATGAAGAGATCATTGTAGGGAGCATGGGAAGGAAAAATCTTGAGAGCGTAGATTCCCTTTGACATCCATCACGCTTGATGAAATGCTCCTGGTGCCCTCATCTTGAAAGTTGTCCCAATATCGCCTCCCAGGAAGATGTAGGAGAGAACTAAGAGTTCCATGGTTTTCTTGTTCAATGGCACTCTTGAGATTGTTCAAAGCTGTTTCCCTTGCATCAGATAGCTCGCCTGTCAGGAAAAGATGGAGGCTTTCTTCATCCATGGAGGACATCCATTTCTGGTTGAGGAAACGGTGCGATTCAACCACTTCCAGGCGCACCCCATTAAGAAATAAATCTGGGTCGGGGTGGAGCCGTGGATGGCGGCAGAAGTGCACCACCTTAGTCTTGGCCAAAGAAAACCGAAACCTGTGCGCTTCGGCATAGCGAGAGACGCGGTTCAATGCCTGTTGGAGTCGACGCTCCAGAGTAGGCATCTGGGCCGCGCCAAAAGAGATCGAAAGGTCGTCCACGTAGAGCGTAGCGAGAACATATTCCGGCAGCACCGAGGTGATGCCGTTGATGCTCAGGGCAAAGAGTGTGACACTGAGGACACTTCCCTGCGGGACACCCTCTTCCTGCTCCTTTAAGCCGGAGAGGGCTCCCCCCACCCGTACGCGGAATCGACGATCTCGCAAAAATTCAGATATAAACATTGGGAGGCGTCCCCTCGCCCCCATCGTGTGGAGAGTCTCCATGATACCGTATGGCCATGCGGTATCATAGGCCTTCTCCAGATCGAAAAACACCGTGGCGTAGTGCTGTCTACGAAGGAAAGCCTCGCAGACGGCATTTTCCAGTCGGAGCAGAGCATCCGACGTGGAGTGGAACTTGCGGAAGCCGCACTGTGCGGAAGACAGATGGCCTCCGCTGTCCAGGAAAAAGGCTAATCTAACGTTTACCAATTTCTCCATCAACTTGCACACGCAGGAGGTTAGAGAGATTGGGCGGAAACCGGTCGGAGTAGAGTGATCTCTCCCCGGTTTGCGAAAGGCGAGCACAGTAGCGATTCTCCAGGAGTCTGGGAGAAGACCTTCCACCCAGATCCTGTTGAACAAATCTAACAGAAAGACCATGCCTCACTCACCCAGGTGTCGAAGCATGGCGTACGGGACATCGTCCGGACCATGGGCGGTGTCCGCGCACGAAGCAAGAGCGGAGCGCAACTCACTCATAGTAAACCTGTCGTTGAAGGGTTCTCCGCCTCTGGAGGTAAAGTCCAGACGGCGGCCTTCCGCGACATCACGACGTGCATTGAATGCTGGCGGAGCAGCATCCCGGCTAAAGACTGCGGAGAAAGCGGTCGCGAAGGATTCCGCCAAGGACGCGGGGTCCGAGATTGCGGTTCCATTCTCCTGGAGAACGGGAGGGTGGTCCTGCGAGAACTTACCCCGAATCCTTTTGACTCGCCTCCACACATCTGCTAAAGGGGTCTTCCCGTTAAGTGAAGACACGTATGCCCGCCAAGAAGAGCGGCGGGCGTGCTTCGAAATATACCGGAACCTAGCCCTAGCCCGACGAAATTCAGCGACAGTGAAATCGTTCGGGCGGCGCTTATAGCGCATGTAGGCATAACGCTTCTGTTTGAGGGCCGTCTCACACTCGGCCGATCACCAAGGGAGTGGTCGGCATGCAAAACGGCCAGACGTTCTCGGAATAGTAGTCAGGCCCGCGGCAATGAGGTTGCCGGAGAAGAACGTAAAGGCCTCATCTACCAACCTAAACTCCTCGACTGAGATAGAGAATTCAGTCATTTCCTGAAATGCAGGCCACCGCGCCCGCGCCAAGCACCACCGAGGTAGTCTCTCAGGCGGCAGATGCCCAGAAAATGATATTTGAATGGGAAAGTGATCGCTACCATGGAGGTCATCAACCACCCCCCAATCAAAATCAGGCTGTGCATCCGAAGAGCACAAAGATAGATCAAGGCAAGAAAATGAAGCGGTTCTCGGGCAGTGATGCGTAAACTCATCCATATTTAGGACACCTATTTAAGCTCTTCGATCAGATCGGCAAGGACTTGTCCCCTGGGATTTATTGAGTAATCTCCCCAGAGAGGATGCCTGCCGTTCAGATCTCCAAGCAAGAGAAAGGGCCTCGGCAACCGTGCCACGACGCGGCGGAAGTTCCCCGCGTCGAAGTCAGCTGACGGTGGAATGTATGCAGAAATGATAGTATACCTCCTATCCAGGTGAAGCTGCACAGCCAATGTCTGAAAGGGGGTATCTAAAGTGAAAGGAAGAACGGAGACATCATGCCGGGTGTAAACCGCGCATCCCCCAACCCGGCAATCCCATCGTGGTGGGGTCGTAAGATCCTTATACCCCGGGAGGGTGGGCAGGGGGCATGCACCTAGCATGGTCTCCTACAGAAAAATGGCTAACGGGGAACGGGACGAGAAGAGCCTCTGCAGCTACTCCCAGTTGGCCCGGAGTCCACGGCAATTCCATTGAAGGGACATGCCCCCCAGGCCTAGCTCGGAGGAGACGCGGGGGCCCTCTTCGAACAGAAGACCCTCACGGGAATGGCCGTACGCTTCCCGGAGGCAGAACCCCAAGCGCTGTTGGCCGGACAAAGCGCTGAAGGCGCGGTCGCCTTCGAGGACTTATTGGGGGAGGTTCGGCTCGCCATGTGAGTCTTTTTCTCCCTCTTTGAGTGAAACCACCATCTCCGAGCCAGTCAGCCCACTACTAGGCGTCTGCGAAGGAGCCGAAGCTCTTTGGTGCTGTCCTCCTTTCGGGGGACAGCTTTAGGAACCGCGGAAGATGGCCTGGCGACTAACTACAGGGATGTGGCCTCCTGTGAGTCTAACGACTCGGTGGAGCCGCGGGGCCGTTCGCCTTACGGGAAACGGTCACGCTGGGGGAAGGGGCGATAGCCCTGGTTTTAGCCAGGGCTGGGTGTGAGCCCTTTTTGCTGCAATTTACACAGACTTCGGTTGACCCCAACTTTGCATGTCTACAAGAACGATTCGTATGGCCGAAAGTGTGACAGTAACAGCACCACCGCGGCAGTGGCACGAATGCCTTTACGCGGTAGCGGTACCAACCTGCACGCACCGACGCAGGGAGCTTGTCACAGTCGAATGTGATGAAGAGTGTAGGGGTGGGTCTCGAGGCCCCTCCCTGTTTTCTCATCACACGTTCGATCTTGACTGCCCCATGGTCAGCCAGCTCTAAGTTGATGTCCTCTATGGAGTAGTCAACGAGTTCCCTCGCATAAACTACCCCTTTCACAAAGTTCATGGTAGAGTGCGGCATCACACTCACCAGGGTGCCATCAAGTGTCCAAAGAGCACTTATCTTGGCCGCCTCGGAGTGATTCGCCAGAAGGCTCCCGTCCGAGAAACGGGTCACCTTCGGCTCTCTACCAATTACAGTAGTTAATGCGCTCCTCTGATGGATCATGTTACCCTTGGCCAACATGGTGCCATCAGTGGAGCGAATAATGAGGAAGCGTTTGAAGCCAGTGGGCTCGAAAATGACAAGGGTAACCTCTGATCGAGGGGCCCCAATGTTATCGAGGCTCTGCCTTGCACACTTTTAGTCTTAGTTGGGGGCTCCGCACCTGGGGGAGGGGGTAGAGGGGCCAGATGTGCCGATCTTGGCTTGGTCACTTACCAAAGTGGCAGCAGACCCATCCGTCCCTGCAGCCCCCGCGGATGGAGAGGAGCCCGGAGTCTTTTTAGTCTTTTTCTTATTTTTTTATTTTTAAGAGAGGAGGGCAGGCAATGAACCCGCTTCTTCCCTCCGCCGGCAGGAGCCCCCAGTCCAGATGGACCAGCCTCAGCTAGGTCCTTCTCTGAAATCGAGAAGCTCCTAGAAGTCATAGGGGCACCGGTCAGAGGAGATCCCTCCCCTCCTTGTATTGCCTCGGAAACCCTAGCCATTTGAGGAGGACCTTGCATAGGGGCGGTTTCAGGTTTGTTGCTTCGCGCCGAGCCCGGATTCCACCCCATGGAACCATGTCTACCTCAGGGGGGCCTCCAGTTGGCCATCACCCCAAGACATCGTAGGTCCTGTTGGCAGTATTGTAACTAGTCAGGTGGTGTGGGGAGGCACAGGCTTTGACCCCGGCAAGGTTCAATATTCTTGCCAGCAGGTCTTTTGAGGGAAGTGACCGAAGGGGGCTGGCTTCACACTCCCCCCTAAGGGAGTTTGCCCTACCAAGCCACTTCAATGGGGAGCAGTCGGCAATGGGCTGTCTGCTGGCTTTCTTGGCAGTCCCCTTGGAAAGAAAAGGAGGGACTGCCTACACCCATAGTCGTAGGAGAGGAGTAAGCCTCCTCTCTGGTTAGAGAAATATGGAGCTGCCCGAGGGCGGCTCATCATTGGGCATAGTGACCCTCGTTTTATTACGAGATGCAACAGCTCATCACCCCTCACAGTAGCCCACACTGCAAGGGGTGCGTACAGGCCTGGCAGAGCCAGGTGCCGCCATTCAGGACCACCCCTCCCGCCTGGTAGCCTGGCAGTCCATTGGCATGGTGGCTCCACCTTAGACACTGCGTAAAAATATAGATTGTGAAGAGGAAAGGAAAAGGGATGTGAGGAAGCTATGGGTGCAGATGAAGCATATTGTTAAAAACTAACCAACCCAGACCGGGAACATTGTCCCCTACCCCCTCAGCCCCGATCCGGGAGGGAGGAAAAGACTCGCATGGCGAGCCCAACCTCCCCCAATAAGTTTTCGAAGGCGACAGCGCATAGTCCGGCCAACAGCCCCCGGGGTTCTGCCTCTGGGAAGTGTGCGACCATTCCCGTGAGGGTCTTCTGTTCAAAGAGAGCCCCCGTGTCTCCTCCGAGCTAGGCCTGGAGGGCATATTCTTTCAATGGAATTGCTGTGGAATCCGGGCCAACTGGGAGGAGCTGCGGAGGCCCTTCTTGTCACGTTTGCTGTTAGCTATCTTTCTGCAGGATACCATGCTAGGCGCGTGCCCCCTGCCCACCCTCCCGGGGTATAAGAGTCTTGCGACCCCACCACCACGAGATGGCCTGGCTGGGGAATGTGCGGTTTACACCCGGCATGATGTCTCCATTCTTCCTTTCTCTTTAGATACCTCCTTTCAGGCAGTGGCTGTGCAGCTGCACCTGGATAGGAGGTATACTATCATTTCTGCGTACATTCCACCGTCAGCTGACTTCGACGCGGGGGTCTTCCGCAGCGTCGTGGCACGGTTGCCGAGGCCCTATCTCTTGCTTGGAGATCTGAACGGCAGGCATCCTCTCTGGGAAGATTACTCCATAAATCCCAGGGGACAAGTCCTTGCCGATCTGATCGAAGAGCTTGAGATGGGTGTCCTAAACGTGGATGAGTTTACGCATCATGGCCTGAGAACCACTTCATTTTCTTGCCTTGATCTTTCTTTGTGCTCTTCGGATGCACAGCCTGATTTTGATTGGGGGGGGGGGGCGATGACCTCAATGGTAGTAATCACTTTCCCATTCAAATATCATTTTCAATGCAACTGCCGCCTGAGAGCTCACCTCAGAGGTGCTTGGCGCAGGCATGGTGGCCTGTAATTCAGGAAAGGACCGAATTCTCTATCTCAGTCGACGAGTTTAGGTCGGTAGATGAGGCCGTTGAGTTCTTCTCCGGCAACCTCATCGCCGCGGGCCTGACTACTATTCCCAGAACCACTGGCCGTTCTATACGCCAACCATTCCCATGGAGGTCAGCTGAGTGTGAGACGGCCCTCAAACAGAAGCGATATGTCTACATGCGCTATAAGCGCCGCCGGAACAATTTCACTGTTGGTGAATTTTGTCGGGCTGTGGTGGGGCGAATGTGAGTGTGTGTAAAAGGGCCATTCTCCCACCCCTTTTCTCAGTACCCTCTCCCTCCCTCTGTAAGAATGTGTGTGAATGGGAATGGGTTTGTTTTATTTTTGTTTATTTCATGTATAAAATGATTACCATGTTTTTCTTTCTTTCCAGGCATTATTCTGGAAAGATAATAGCTAATTTTGAGATATCACTATAATAAGATATTACTTTGTATTAAGTAAATTTAACGAAGCGTTATTCTGGAAAGAGGTAAGCTAGTCGACGTATTTTCGGGTAATGCCCACTTATTAGTTTCGCCATCCATGTATAAATAAATGGGTCACTGAAGGAGGATATATCTCTTCTTCAGAGAGTGGAAGTGTGGACTGGCAGCAAGAGGGGTTCTATAGACGAGTGCTCCACCCAGCCCTGAGAGGAGGGCTTTCGTGTCTCTAACCACCTGAACCTCCATACCTGCCTTCGTTGACAATCCTGCCTCCTTCTAGTTAGCCAACTACCACCCACCTCCAGCAAGTGATAGCGAGTGTCCCCTTTTCGTTCGGTTGTGGTTGTGTTTTTTTTGTTTTGTGTAGAATATAAGTAAATTGTTGTATCAGCCGGTTATAAGATTTTCGTTTGGTATCGTATTTTGATTGGGGAATTTAGCCTCATTTTGAAGTGTGCACACTTCCCTAGTGAATATAAAATTGTTGTAAATATAAACTGTAACTATCATTGTATTTTTTTTTGTAAGTAAAGGGACTGTATATACAATCCGTTTTATTCTCCCTCGATTTCTCACGTCCGGACAGTGTAGGAAGCGGGTTGGATCGATTATCGATTGGGATTAGAGATCTATTTTCGGCCCGCTACAGGGCTAGGGCTAGGTTCCGGTATATTTTGAAGCACTCTCGCAGCTCTTCTTGGCGGGCATATGTGTCTTCACTTAACGGGAAGACCGCTCTAGCAGAGGTGTGGAAGCGAGTCAAAAGGATTTGGGGCAGGTTCTTGCAGGACCCCTCCTTCCGTTCTCCAGGAGAATGGGACCGCAATCTCGGCCCCCGCATCCATGCCGGAATCCTTTGCGACCACTTTCTCCATATTCTCTAGCCGGGATGCTGCTCCGCAAGCATTCAATGCACGGCGTGATGTCACTAAAGGCCGCCAGCTGGACTTTACCTCCAGAGGTGGAGAACCCTTCAACAACAGGTTTACTGTGAGTGAGTTGCGCTCCACTCTTGTTTTGCGCACAGACACCGCCCATGGTCCAGACAATGTCCCGTACGCCATGCTTCAACACCTGGGTGAGTGAGGCATGGCCTTTCTGTTAAATTTGTTCAGCAGGATCTGGATGGTGAGTCTCCTCCCAGATTCCGGGGACAGATCACTCTACTCCCGCCGGTTTCCGCCCAATCTCTCTAAACTCTTGCGTGTGCAAGTTGATAGACAAATTGGTAAATGTTAGAATAGACTTTTTCCTGGACAGCGGAGGTCATCTTTCTTCTGCACAGTGCGGCTTCCGCAAGTTCCACTCCACATTATATGCTCTGCTTCAACTGGAAAATGCCGTCTGCAAGGCCTTCCTTCATAGACAGCACTACGCCACGGTGTTTTTCGATCTGGAGAAGGCCTATGATACTGCATGGCAATGGGTATCATGGAGACTCTCCACACAATGGGGGCGAGGGGACGCCTACCAATGTTTATATCTGAATTTTTGCGAGATCGTCAATTCTGCATATGGGTGAGGGGAGCCCTCTCTGGCCCAATGGAGCAGGAAGAGGGTGTCTTCAGTGTCACACTTTTTGCCCTGAGTATCAACGGCATCACCTCAGTGCTGCCGGAAGATGTTCTTGCTACGTTCTACGTGGATGACCTTTCAATCTCTTTTGACGCTGCCCAGATGACAACTCTGGAGCGTCGACTCCAACCCGCATTGAACCGCATCTCTCGCTATGCCGATGCACACAGGTTTGTTTTCCAGGGCCAAGCCTAAGGTGGTGCACTTCTGCCACCATCCACAGCTCCACCCCGACCAGGATTTGTTTCTTAATGGGGTGCGCCTGGAAGTGGTTGATCCGCACCGTTTCCTTGGTCTTGTATTTGACGACGCCTCACCTGGGAGGCTCATATTCGCAGCCTTAGGGTCTCTTGTACCCGGGCCATGGATATTCTCCGTTCCATGACGTTCAGCGCTTGGGGTGCTGATAGGGCTACTGCCTTACTTTTTTATTGATCCTTTGTTCGTTCAAAGCTCAACTACGGATGCGAGTTTCATGCATCCGCAGCCAAGCGTTTATTACGGAAGGTGGACTCGATCCACCACATCGGCCTTGGCCTTGCGACCGGTGCCTTCCACACTTCCCCCATTGAGAGCCTGTTGGTCGATGCTGGTGAGATGCCACTCGCTCTGCGCTGCGTGCAGTGCATCACTCGCCTGTACGTGCGAGCCCGGCGCCTCCCTCAGTCACCAACAGCTCTCACTGCATCCGGAGCTGATCTCGATGGTGCCTATGCCGCCGAGAGACGCCAGTCATACCCTAAGCCCTTTGGGTTTAGGGCCAGGAAAGTCCTTCGAGAGGTAGATATAGCTCTCGGGCCGGTGGCTCCCCTGGTTCTGCCCAGGACACCACCCTGGAAGGTACCACATTTGGCTATTTGTCGCCACGCCTCTGCTCCCAAAGCTTATACTACGCTGGGAGTATTGCGTTTGACCTTTTTGGAGCACACATCGTGTCACGCTGGAACCGTGCCAGTGTATACGGATGGCTCCAAGTCCCAAGAGGGGGTCGGCTTCCACGCCGTATCCCCTCTGTTTGAAGTCAGCGGGGCTCTGCCAGGCGCTGCGTCAGTCTTCATGGCTGAGCTGGTGGCAATACACCACTCAGTACGGAAGATTATACGATGTGCCTGGTTCGGAGACCAGATTGTGATCTATAGTGACTCACAAAGTGCCCTAAGCACTCTCGGGGCATTGGAATCTCCGCATCCCCTGATTCGCGATACCTGTGATACCACGGTTATGGTGAGCTGTGCAGATGTCGAGATTATCTTCTGCTGGGTTCCTGGACATGTAGGAATTGTGGGGAATGAGCGCACCGATGAGGGCGCCAAAGAGTCTGCGAGGATTCTGTGCCTGGACCAGCATTTCACTCTTCCTCACACTGACTACATAACAGGAATACGGGCAGCTCTTCGGGCTGTTGGCAAAGAAGATGGGAGACGGTCGAAGGGAAATTTAAAGTTGCCTGCAATTGCGCCGTGACTCTTCCCATGAACCTACCTCCCAATCCCGCGAAGGGATTGGGCATACTTGCGGGACGCACTGCCATTTGATGGAGTGCTCACCAGCGCCCTACTGTGATGACTGCATTGTCCCCCAGACTTTTCGGCAGATTCTTGTTGAATGTTCCAGTCTGGGCAATCTTCGCGCATGTTACCTGTTCCGGTACCGGGATGGGCGGGGTCCCTACCGCCTGTCCCTTGTACTCGAGAGGAGTGCATGCTCTTTGACTGTTGTGTTTTTGTGTTCTTATTTTAAAGTAGCCTAGTGTTAGGCTGTCATGATTCAGGCGACTTATGCCCAAGTGGGCAGTCGCCAGATAGGCTTTTAATAAAAAAAATTCATAGATGTCCCTATGTTGTCATTGTTAACAGATTGAGATAAATCTCCTTGGGGGTTTTCTCTCCTGACTTACTTCTCCCTTATCTACTGTCTTCAACCTATGTGAATAATACTACTACTTTCAGCGTCACTCGTACTGCATTCTTGGGAAAAAGTGCAGATACCATCACCATTTTAACTCTAATGCCACGCCAGGACATTGCGATCATTTGCTAACTAATTGCTATTATTTTGCTTCATTGGGTTCAGCGAGGTTCATTATGAACCATTTAATACCCAGTGCATTTTTTTTAGCCACGCTGTCCATTGAGATTGAAAGTCATCCATTTTTGTCTCTAGCAGCGTGCAAATAATTTTGTTACAACATTAAAGTTTGTGTTTATAAATTTACTTCATATTCCATTAATTTGCACCTATATTTTGTTCAACCATAAAACACCAGAAATTCCCCTTCACCTTAGAGAAACTTCACGTCCGTTCGGTTGTCTGAACCTATAACTGTACCATTACAAAAGTGTCAGAACTAAACATTTGAGTCACACAGGGCAAATATTACCCATTAATGGCTAGGGAAAAAAAGGAATTGGTAAGGTGTTTACCACTGATCTACACAATTTAAAAAGTATAACTGCAGGGATTTAATTTAGGGTAGATAAAAAGTTACATTAAAGTTACAATTAGAGCAGGCCTGGGCAAAGTATGGCCCACCAATGCTCAAAATATGGCCTGCGACCAGCTAGTTAAAATCTATATATTTTTTTAAATAAAGGTAAGAAATATAATATTTGTAAAAATTATTTATTCTATTAATTTATATATGTTATTTCAACATCAATTTTTATGGTTTTATTGAGTATAGCCCTCAACCTTTTACCAAAGTCAAAAAGTGTCCTAGTTTATAAATTTGTCCATCAATGTATTAGAATAATAGTAAGTTATACTTACGTGTCCTGATTAAAATACTTTCATACTCTCCATTGTACTGCAAAGGAGCTAAATAAGGTGATACAGTTAAATTATATTCAGTAAATGGTTGTAACCCTGAAAATTCATGATGCTTTTGATCAAAATGGGTTATTCTTCTAAGACACCTGAAAAGAAATATGGGTTATGAGGTTACTTTGAAATACATGTGCTCTTTGTACAACCTTTGTGATAAAGGTTTTAATACTCCCTCACTATCCTTATTCTTTTTATCTACCTTCTTCCTTTAACTGTCGATCCAACTTCATTTTCCCCTGAATGAAAATAGTCTCATCATTAGTTGCCCTTGCCTTCTTCTTTGTTTCGATTTTAAGATAAAAATTACTCTGAATAAACAACATATGTTCAAGCCTCATCCTTTTTAGTTTTGGAAGTTAACCTACTTTTGATCATCTTTGGCGTTGAGAGCAGCAAATGTCATCAGATCTCTCACCGGACAAATAACATGAGAAAAATGAGAGGGTGTCCAATATTCTTTGTCATAGGCCCACGAGTATGAAGCTGATGATGTTGTTGCAGTCACCTTCTGAAGATCTGTCACTTTACCCAATAAACCTGGAATGAACCAATTGTAAAAATTGGTGATGAGAAAAAAATACAAGAGGTGTCTATGGGTGCAAGCTATTTATTATACAGGTATAAAAAAAAAGGTGTTAATTCAATTTGAAAGATAGGATTCCCTGGAATTACGACAAAAATGCTGTAGACTGTCAGATTTAGGTCAATATATCAGGACCTTTCCTTACTTCAGCTCTATGAAAGAGCTATAAATAGCCACTTGAACCTATGGAGTAGTTCTTCTCAATCTAATGGTCTATTGGCCAATGGTAGTGGGTGAGTCACCAGATTCAGTTCCAGGAAAAGATGTCAGAAACTACGTATATATTACTACCATTTGGATAATGCAAATGGATTGATGCTCTTTAAAAGTGTTAACATTCTGTCAAGAGGCAGTCTCGCTGGGTAGTAAGATTTTAAATCATATACTTACAATACACCATTAAAAAAAACCTAATGCAGTTGTATTAAATTACACCTATTGCATCATTTCTATCATGGATTTATACCTTGAATAGCATGGTGTAAATATGAGATAGAACTCTCACACAGAGGTAAAATATCCGCCCATTTACCATGTTAAATAGTTTGGAAATCACTGCGAGATATTGCAATGACATTTTAAAACTTGAGCAGTAAATTAAACTGCATGGCAGATTTTCATTAAAACTGTATTTTGTTTCTAATGGCATTATGATATTTTCTGCATACATTTCTAGTACTTAAATATCTACGTTGTAAATTAAAAAAAACTTTTTGAACTAACCGTTTGGTTTGTATTCACAGATGGCAGGGAGGAGGGAAGAGCAAGGTTTGCCTTTACCCACAAAACTATCATTTGATGAAAGTAGTTCAACCTTGATGCAGCATGAAGTAGCACTCAAACCGTTGAAAGCATCGGGAATTAAATTGTGATCGCCTCTCACACCGTCACTCCAGGTAATTTCTGATCCAAGGTAAATAAAGTGTAATCAGTAATCTTATCTTACAAAAGACACAACACTGTTTGGCCTTTAACGTTATTAATCACTAATTGCTTCTGGATCATTTTTACCTGCTCTATTGCCACGGCACATATTCAGTCCAATCCAAAAAGATTGCGCATATTTTGTCAGTTTGTTGATTAGTTGGGGGCGTAGCAAGTCTTCCTCCCTTTTAGAGGCAAGTGTAATGAGAGTACCATTGCCTTTTATGCAGCTTTCTTCATGGTTACTCCACGTATCTTCCCATGGATGGACAATATACACATGTTTTTGATTATCTATCTCTAGCATTGCATTTGGTAGCTCTGAAAATAGATAGGCTTTGAGAATTTTCTTTTCAGGTAAGTATTTATTTTAAGTCACATGACAGCAAACAGCGGCATGCAGACCCCGGAGGGAGGTCTATGTAACTAAGCAAATCTTTTGAGATTTTAATTTTAGATGAAATAATTCAATAATATAATTATAATTTAAGCATGGCTATGTCTAAAATAACAGTATATTTATTGACTAAATCCAATATTTGTTCTCAAGTGCAGCTGCTGCCCTTTCACAAGATTTGGGGTACAGCCTCTAAGTCAGAAAAGGTTGTGTATGCCTTTTCTAAGTAGACTATAAAAAAATACAGAAACTGATTTAAGTCAATTTTGCTGCCTTTTTATTGCTTTCTATAACATAACGTGGATCAATCCTAGACAATGACCCCCAGCCTATGTTTGGGGTCATTATCTAGGATTGAGCTTGGGGGGGGGGGGGTCATTATCTAGGATTGAGCTTTAGGGGGGGGGGGTCAGTATCTAGGAATGATTTTTTTGTGGGTCATTACTCAGAATTGAATTTTTTAAATAAGCCATAATAATTGATAATAAGATTAAGATAAAAAGCTAAAGTAAAAAATTCTACTTAGAATTGAATTTGGTTAAGAACATTGGCTAGGTTAGGTTTAGGTTAGGTTAGATTCAAATTTGAAAAGTTCTGTCATCATATCTCTATTTTTTATCCCTTGGATTAATATTTTACTTTTGTTAGTTTAATTTGTGTAATATTTTTGGTTCTTTAATAAAAAATAATTCAGCGATTATTTTTTTAAATATACCAATAAGTTTATTGGGGTCAACAACTATGATTGATATATTTTGGAGGGGGGGAGGGGGCATTTTCTAGGATTGAAATTTCTTGTGGGTGATTAATTAGGAATGATGTTCATAGGGGTCATTGTCTTGGATTGAACCCAAAACATTCATGGATAACAAAAGCCACAAGGATGTATCAAAGGAAATGTGACTCAATCCACCCCAACATCCCTCTATAAACATCTAAAGGATATTGTACATAGCATTGCCTTGGAGCTATAACCATTAAAGACTAATCAAAAGCTCTACCATGCAACTACAATATACAATAATATCAAAATATGTACAATTTATACCCCCAAGACAAAACTAAAAAAATACAATAAGCTTGCCTCCACATACTCATCCAACCTGCGATTGAAAACATTTAGATTTCTACTCTCTATTACCTCATGTGCTAAATCATTCCAGAAATCTACCACTCTATTAGTGAAAGAATATTTTCTTACATCCAACCTACACCCGTTTGCTTAGTTTCAAGTGGTGACCCCCAGTCCTATTACTACCTTCCAACTCAAAGAACTTTCCCAAATCTAACTTATCCATCCCAGAACAAATCTTAAAAAGCTCAATCATATTCTTTCTCACATCTTTCAAATGTGAACATATTTAATACCCTTAGTCTATCTATATATTCAAGGTGGCTCAAAGAAGGTATCATCTTTGCACTGACTCTAGCAGGTTGATATATCTAAAATGTGGGGACCATGCCTGTATACAATACTCAAGATGTGGCCTAACATACAAGTTAGACTTAAAGGATTGCCTTCTTACCTTTGTAACTGACATTTCTCTAAATGAAGCTCAAAACTCTAATTGTTTGGGGTTTTTTTGCTTCAATACACTGCTTTTAAAAAAACTTGCGACCTAATCTTTACTACTCCTAAGTCCTTTAAATCCTCTACTGAGTTCAGCCAATGCCCATCCATTTCATAGCTAAATTCTCTATTATCTCTCTTCATGGGTATAACTTTGCATTTTTGAAGGTTAAAAGTCATCTGCTACTTATGAGCCCAAGCAAATAACTTGTTAAAGTCACTTTGCATTTTAAAGTTACCCTCAACTTCTTTTACAGAAGCTACAAATTTTGTGTCATCTTCAAAAATTGACACTGCTAATAACTGCTTCCCAAGGTCATTTATATAGATTACAAATAATAATGAAACCAGAACTGATCTCTCTAGTGTGACTTTACTCCATTTAATACTACCATTTGTTTCCTATCTTTCAGCCATTCAGCTATCTAATTCAATACTTTCCCACATATTATAAGCCTTTTTAATTTATTATGTGGAACCTTGTCAAAGGCTTTGCTAAAATCTAAAGAAATTACATCTACATTCCCTCCTTTATCCATTTGTTTTGTTACATAATCCATAAATTTAAAGAAGTTTGTTAGACATGATTTACCTGTTCTAAATCCATGCTGAGCATCGTTAATTTAACCTACCATCCTCTAGAAATATCCCTTTTAACTATCTTTGCGAAAAATTTTCAAACTAGTATAAAGTTATTCAGGCCCTCTTTACTTCCCTTCTTAAAATTGAGCACTACATTCACTATTTTCCAATCACTTGGCACTTCAAGCACCTTCTTTAAACAACCTAGAATGAATGTTATCCTAGCCAGAGGCCTTGCAGGTATTTAACTCAATTATAAGTCTTTTAATTATTTCCCTATCTACATTAATGATATTTATCATATCCTCCACTGAACTAGAACTATCATGTCAAATTATTGAGATTTTCTTCAGTAAATACTGAAGCAAAATGATCATTAAGTACCTCAACTATTTCCTCATCAAATTCCTACATATTTAATAGGTCATATATTATCCTTGCTAGATTTGCTATTGATTTTATAATAGCTAAATACTTTTCTTAGCTCCTTACTGTTGTTCTGGTCTAAATTAATTTCTGATATCCTTTGCTTTTCTTAATAATTGTATTTAGCTCATTCCTAGTAGACCTATAATGCTTAGATTCACAACAGTACCTTCCACCTGAAATCTCTAGTATACCCTATTCTTCCCAGAAATATTTCTAGTTATCTCCTGATTACACCATAGTGGCTTCCTGCATTTCTCTCTAATGAACTTGATTGGGGTACATTGCTCCTGGACTATATTTGACATATTCTTAAATAAAAGTATTCCACATTTCATAAGTATCCTTAAGGCTGAATTCTATATCCCAGTTAACCTGATTCGGCATATTTAGAATTTGATCATGATTGCCTCTAGTGTTTGATGATGTCATACCTTTCTCTATTTGTAAGTTGAAATGAATCATCTGATGATCAATCACTATCTCCCAATGCTTCTCCGACAGTCAGTTCCTGAACCAAATGATCATTGTAAGTACTAGATTCTAATAGATTGGTGCCCCTTGTTGGTTCATTTATGAATGGATTCAAGATATTTTTGAAACATTCAATAAACTTCCAACCTATTTTATCATATTTCCCAGTCAGGCACAGATTCATGGAGGGGGGGGAGGTTCCCCTAGGGTTAAGACCCTTTTTTACGCTTATATTTCATTTTTTAGGGGGGACTTGTATTCTGCTATTCAGAGTTATGTAATAATATAGAATATATATAAAACAATTCTTTAAACCATTGTGATCGAATGTACCTTATATGATACATGTCTAAAATACAAATAATTCTTGAAAATAATTATTAAATTGAGAATTATACCTTAGTTAATGTCCTAAAACTACAATTCATAATTTTCTGATGTATGGAAAAAATTTGGATTTGAGTAAGTTGGTGCTCACTCCTGTATGAGTTACCGTTCTTAATTATCAATGTTGTGTAAGATAACCATTATTAATCCTCAATGCCCTTTTCTCAGACTACTGATAGGGGGAATTTCGGTTAGCTCTCCCCCCATTTTTATCCTGGAGCCGGCACTGTTCCCAGTCTACAGAGTGTAAATTAAGTTTGTCAAGAATAAATATCCTCTTCCAAATCTATTATCTATCCACAGTAATTAAACTTCCCGCTGCTTTATTGAATTATTGACATTTGAAACAATGCTAATTCTTATATAAATAAATTTCCCCCATCAATCCTACCTGTTCATATCATGACCCACTAGATCAAATTCACCCACATTGTCATTAAATTTAATTTTACTAACACACTATTCTGTTGTACATATTATATCTATATCTTCATCTATGATATAACTAAATAATTAATCCTTCTTGTTTCTAAGGCTATGAATGAGCATTGGGAGACAAGACAACTCAGCCCTCTTATCCATGAAACACCATTTTAAACCTGATTCAAATGCTTGCCCTTACAACTAGCAGTACCTAGTTTCCTGCCTCTATAGACCCAATCCCATGATCATACTCCCTCCAAAACACATCAACACATGCATTAACCTTTTGACTCAGCTATTGTAAACACCTCAGTCTCCAGTAGAATGGCAACTTTAGTAAAATTCAAATTAGTTATTAGTAAAATTCAAATTAGTCTTGGTTTTAAAAATTCTTTAACAAATTCTAATAATATGCATTAAAATGTTGAGATTTTTGCACTGTCGCTGCTAGGTGTAAAATGATGCTATTGAAGTAGTACTAAACCATCATTTAACAACTCTACTTTTTCTCAAATATTTTCAAAGAAAAAAAAAAGAAGCTCAGTCTACATCTACATAAATGAACATGTTCATGTTAAATAATTTCAAACATGACCACTCAAGCAATGGTGTCAAAATTATTGTACAACAATAACTCCAATGATTACAGCATAGCAAGAAATGCCACTTTATGTACTACTAATTGTGGTATAATTTCAAAGAGAGACCGTATTTGTACCAAACGCAGGCTAAATGTTAATCAAACCTAAACTGTGGCACTTGCTAAATCAACTGGTTGTAGTTCATCTATTCCACAAAATTGTGAACTTCTTTACCTGAATAAATAGATGTCTGTCCACAGGAACGAGAAAGGCCTCCAAAGTCACAAATGATTGTGATCGTGTACAAAGTTTCCAGTTTTAAGTGAAAGAAACAAAGTTTGAGTGATGATTGTTCAAAAACTGTTTTGATTGTTGAGTGACCTGGAAATAGAGAGGTATATTGCATTCTTCATTATTACCTGTAATAATAAATTTAAACAAACAAACCACAAAACTAATTCAACTTATTCAATATAAATACACTGAAGTAGGTCAAATGCATCAACTGAATGATACCAAAATAAGGAACAAAGGGATATGAGCAATCGCTATTAAATATAATATATTTTACACTTATTTTCAATGGAAGATTTACATATTCATATCCATATCGTACCATTATTGTCCTCAGTAACCGAAACATTGTATGATATTGGTGTGGCAGAATGTTCATTTATAGTATTATTGATAATGTCATCTTCATTAAGTTTGTTAGATTTCAAAACCTTTTCTTTTATTTGGACTGAGGACCAAGAGACACCTAATTTTCCTTCCCATATAATCTCTGCTTGAAGATGGGCATAATTAATGAAAGCTCCGTAGCCCTCACTGGATGAAGATAAATTCACAGAACTCCACTGGACTGGAAAAAAAAATCTCCAATTTCTTAACTTGAACTTATTTATAGCATTCAAGCAAGAAACTTGAGAACTTTTAACTACCCAAGCTTCATAAGGCATATTTTAGTTAGGATATATTCATTGAAACACCTTGGTTATATTCTAGAATTTTGCAATAATAAGAAAAACACCTACCAATATGAAGCTGGTACTCAAAAAAAGGTGAATAGATCCACCCAATTACTTCTGGTATAAAAACAACAGTGAAACGAGTTCCAAATAGATTTTGTATTAAAACTGATGAAATCTGCAAAATAGGAATATATTTTTGAGCAAAAAATAAAGTAAATAAAATAAGCTTGTATCTTCACTTCTGTTAGTCACCCTGAGAAATTAAGATAATCCTGGTACCTAATACTAATGTCTATTTCCAGCAAGGAAAAAATAACAGTAAACTTTGTAATTCAACAGAATTTTGCTTGCTACAATCATCATTTAAAGGTTATTTGTTTTGATCTGATGTACAATCGGAATATGTTGACATAAAAATATATCAATGAGTTGAAAATATTTTGTCAAGTTCTTACACTATTTTAAACAAAAAGCGGAAAGGTTTCTTTCTTAAGAGGGCATTGGTGAGCCATGTGGGCAATTTTATTTATTATGAAAGGCATCAGTGAGCCATGTGGGTGATTTTACTTATTATAAAAGACAAAGTAATTTCTAAGCATTTTATGTCAGTATTAGTATGTATCTATTTTTTTTAATAATTTGTGTCTCATTTTGTTAATTTCATATTTTGCAGCTCTATTGGATGTGAAAATTGTATGTTGATTTCTGGTAATTTTATCATGTACCTTAAGGTTACCAGTAAGCACTCCCACACATTAGAGCGTAAATGTCACAGATGATTCATGAAATGATCTTAACCAAGGTTAAAATGTCTCCCTTGGTGTTGTAGAAGATGGAATAAATTTATGCCCTTTCAAAATACCAGAATTGGGATTGTGATTAAAATCCATCTTTTTTGGTTCCCGAACCTTATATAATCCAACAGATGATAAAAGCCATAAAGGCCTATCAGAGATCAGCAAAGTCAATGCACCCCACAATTGTATCCAAACTGCTTAAAAAGGCATCACCAAGATAGCTTGTCAAAAATTAAATGGAGCTACTGCTTAATAAGGCATAATTTTTTATTATACCTTAGGACCAAATAATGAGGAAAATAGTGATGCCTACCTCATTACTGATGTTTTTTTGCCATTGTTCTCTACCCCATTCATCTGAAATCATCAGGAGCGTGTTAAGGGTCACCCAGCCTGGACCTTGCCAATTCCACGAGAGATACACATGGTGCTTGGGTTCTGATGAGGTAGATACAGTCGAAGGTCGAACTGTCGATGCATTTAGCTCTTGTGGCTCTCGAAATGTCACTTCAAAAAAGAGAAAACAGTGACTAATGAGGACAAAATCCAGAATGGTAAAAGGAACTTATGTAATCAAACAAGAAAATTGACTCAAGGAATAAATGAGAAGGAAAAAATGAAATACAATGGCAGGAGTTGAGAGGGAGAAAGGAGGCCAAGCAAATGGGACACATTTTAAAATCCATGCAAAAAGAAAAAGACTCAAATCTCATAAGAACCAAGTTGAAATTTAGTTGTTGGAAGGGGATGGGGGCAATAAATGTGGATTAAAAGTGATTTAAATATTTAAAATTACATTGAAGAGATCTGCAAAAAAAGTGGCCAAGATGAAGAAAGTAAAGATATGTGGATGAGATAATATACCTGCAGATTCTCCTACATGATTTGGGGTATGTAGGGAATGCAATGTTCCAGATGTCAGCTGCAAAATTATCATCTAAGCTACACTTGGCACCCCCTTGCAGGGTTGCTCCATGAATACTATTATATATAAATACACACACATACATGCAATGATATATGCAAGTATCATTGCTCCACCTGGTATCTGGAGAATGGGTACCCTACCAGCCTCAAATCCTGGAGGATGATCTGCGGCTATATATCTTCCACACATCTTCATGACTTTCTTTACAAACTCTCTGGTGGAGAATGCCCTTTTGGTTTTCAGCCTAGGTTTCCTCTCCTTAAGGGGTTTGAAATCTTCATTCGAACCCATTTTAATTTTTCAACCCCGACCCCAAGGGACCCTGCAATTGTTAAACTTGATCAACAGCTTGAGGAGAGTTGCATACCCTCCCCCACTTTCTCAAGCACCAATTAGACTTTTCTTTTGGCTTCTCAGGATATGTACAGGGTAGTCACAAAGTCTACAAGCAATATACCTTGTATATAAAAGGTGTGTTACCAAGAAACACTTTGTGACCACCCTGTACATTCCACCCATTACAATTCCCAAACTTCAGCATTTTCTTTGTGAAATTCCTATTAAAATCCTTCATTTATTTTTGATAAATAAATAAATTCCATTCCCTGTAGTGAGGAAGTAAAAAATTTATCATGACCTGATGTTAGTTGCACATTATAAAAGAGGGATAAATGCAACCACACTCTGCATGATATGGTTAAAAGACAATGAATTTACATTTTTCTTGTATATTAATCCTAAAATTACAAAGAAAAAGGCCAAAATTTGATCATTTGGGGGTTGGATCTACCTTTCAGTGGCCTATTTTATCTCAGACTTTTAGCAAATTTTGCCTATTTCTTACCATTTTTTCATCTTATAGTATTTGTGGAGTGCCAATACTTGGTTATTGTGCCGGATGTCAATCCCCCAACCCACTCTCATTTTCAAAGTATAATTTGCTAGTAATTTGTGATTATTTCAGTTTGTATCTATAAAGATAATTAAAATATGCTTCTAAGCTTATTTTACTCCGCCAGAATTTCACAGTAAGAATTCCATTCACTTGCCACTGAACAAATTCAAAAGTTGTTTCAAAATGTGCCTCAAATCGTCTTTGAAATCATGCTTACACTTACCTTGGTCCTGTTTATGGCAGTTGGGCAGCGTTGGTATACAGCCATCCACAGTAGCAACGATGGATTTGGAACCGCAGGGTAAAGTTAGGCCATTGTATGGGCAAGTAAGCGACAATGAGTAATTTGCTCCCCAGACAGGATTATGGATCATGATGTTTGTTGAGTGAAGAGGAAGTTGAGATACATGGACTGATGAATTTTTCAAAGATCCGTGAGACCATGTTGAATTGACCTGGATATAGTGAATGTTCATATTATTTTCATTAAAATAAACTATATATTGGGCATTTCAAGCTGCCTTACAACATCAGAAAGCACTCTAAACTATATTATGGATTAAACCAACATCGTCTGATCAAAACTCATTGAGGGTAAATGAACAGGGAATCACAATAACATGAGACATGGCAGATGCTCAATAACCCATAGGAAATAAAGAAAGATGATACACAAGAAACTTAATTTTTTTTATAAGACCAAGCAATGATCAAATAGATTAAGAAAGAATGAAGAGAGAAAGAGAGATAGAACACAGAATAAAATAATATAAACTCCTTTTACCTGTTGAAGAAAATGGAATAATTGCTTGAGTTTGAACCTATGCCATCGATTGCTATTTGCTTTTAGGGGATCCAGATGGAAGTCTAGTGGTTAGCGTAGTGGCCTGAAAAGCCAAGAGCACTCAATGGCATAAGTTTGAACCCCACCTATTATTTCATTTTCTTTAATGGGTAAAAGGAGTTTATATTATTTTATTCTGTGTTCTTTCTCTTTCTTCTTTCTTAATCTATGCCATGAAGCACTGTTCACTTTTAAGGATGTGGATGGTAGCCTAGTAGCTAGCTTAGTGGCCTGAAAAGCAAAGAGCACTCGATGGCATAGGTTCAAACCCCACTCATTATTTTATTTTAAATTTAATGGGTAATAAAAGTTTATATTATTTTGTGGGGTTTTTCTTTCTCTTTCTTTTCCTTCTCTCTTAATTTATGTTTGATCCTTGCTTGCTCTTATAAAAACATGAAAGCACTTGTGTATCATCTTTTCTATAGGTTATTAATAGATCATGGAGGGTAAAGTATGTATATAAATAAGCAAGAGAGCGTGGAATAGGCAGAGCAAGAAACTGGATTGGCAATGAGTTAAATTGCCAAAGATTTCTCTGGCCAAACTTTATTAAGGATAAATGCTGTGGGATTGCTCTTTAATTTTATCTAAAAAGCAAAATGTAACGATGGATTATCTGCCAGAAAGTGGTGGAAATAAAAATCATACAAAAGTAGAGGAGTTAGGTTAAGTGAAAATGTGAGGACTATACATAATTGGAAAACAACAGAAGGATACCACCGAATTCACTAGGGAGGGAGCTCAACTGCCTAAAGATATCCTCTTTTGGTGAAGGAGACAGATCCCTCATGGGGACAGCAGTAGGAAGAAAACCAATGAAGCAATTTTTACTCACTGTTGAAAGAATGAGGGAAGGAGGGCCAGAACGAGTAAGCAAAGACCAACAAGGGTCACATAAAGACTGGTTATTCAAAATAAAAAGAAAAATGCCATTCAAGCAACCTTTTGAAAGAGAAAAATTTCCTCTTTTTAACCTATTGAATGGAAGATCAAAATTTCCTCTGCAATATTAAAGTAAACTACAATGTACATAGTGATGGTATGCGGTTACCATAGCAAAGACCAGTCACCTTCGCACTCCATCGGGCAGACCCTCTTAATCCAACCCAATCAAGTGACTATTCAATAGACCATTTTTATCCCAAATGGTGTAAAAATGAAAATCACAGATGTAATAAAGGCTCATAAATAAAATTACACAAAAATTTCAAACTATTATTCAATAAGTGAGGCAAATTATGAAAGCTATATTTTTTTCAGTTTCTTAATAAAAATATGATCTAATTTTGTGGGGGCCACTTCTTAAGTTGCTCTCCAAAGGCTGGTAACACCTACCCTAATGTTGATATTGTAAAAAAAATTAAACCATTTTTCCAACCACTCAAATGAAAATGTTATCAATGAAATTCTTTGATTTCCCCAATAATTTGTATTAAATTTATCTACTATTTACTCATAGCATGCATTTTATTTTTCATTTTATTAATTTGGCATTTATTTTTAAAGATGTTTTATATCGTATAATTTACAATTTTCAAATTGTACTACGGTATTCTCTATAGGAATAGATTCAATAAACTATTTTGGATTTTGAATGGTATATTCACCAGATTCTGCAGACTTTCATGAATTGGGGTAATTTTGAGTACATAAATGTTTTCAGCTACCTAATACCACCAAAAGTTCAATGACCTCTGCAATGGACCAATTTAACAGTCCTAAAAATATAGTTAAAATACTAAATTGATAAGTTATTTTTAAGGCTATTAAATTGGTCTATTGGATACGGTCTTGGAATGAATGAAGAGCATCCCCCAAGCATGGTAGATGTAGTGTGAAGGTGGACATTCATTGATATACTAACCGCATTCCCCCTGCAATGTCAGTTTAAAATATGTACCAATACTTTTCCTCTACAGGAAACTAACAATAAAATGGTTGATGATAAGCTGGTAAGAATAAGACTGTTTTTCTCCAGGAATTAGGACAGTTGGAATATTCCATGAAGCCTCCACTCTCCCGGGAAGAAGAGGTTTCAATTCCAAATTTGTCAGAGGGACCAAGTCTGGAAAATAGACAAGTTGAGTATAAATAATTTAAAATGATGAGAATAACGAGATCAAGTAACAAACTCCCAAATACTTACAAAATTAACTAACAAACTACCTAACTTCCACAACACTTGCACTATGGAGTACTTATCTTTACCTAGGTAGTTAAACTACCTAGCATCCCCAACACACACCATATAAGTACTTATCTTTACTAAGGTAGTTGAACTACCTAGCTTCCCCAACACTCACATTATGGAGTACTTATATTTACTAAGGTAGTTAGCCTCCCTAGCTTATGGAGTACTTATCTTTACAAGGTAGTTGACAGATCTAGCTTCCCCAACACTCACATTATGGAGTACTTATATTTACTAAGGTAGTTGGAAGTGCGCATTTTTATTCAATCCAAATAAAGAAGTGATCAATGATAGATATGGCGAACAGATGTGATTTATATGGAGTCATGGGAACGTTTTAAGAGGGATGATTAAAAAAAATTGTTAAAAAGGTTAAGAAGAGAGTAAGATAAACCTCTGGGAATTAGTTACTATAAGCAACGCAGATACTTGGAAGTAAGAATTTAAGCGTCCTTGCAAAGCAATGATTTATAAGGAAAAGGAAACTTGCACAGGCCTATTCATCAAGGGTGAGGGCAGACTGAAAAGAAAAGGTGAATGACTAGAAGGCACTAATATTGAAAACAAATCGAGACTAAAGAAATGTGCAATAAAAATCTAACCAAGCCTAGAGGCTGGGCTATCCCCACAGGTTGTAATTGAGAGAATGGTAAAATATTAAATGCATTAGGTGTTAAAAGCATGAAGTGGAAGTTCCAATTTGTGGAAGTGTGTGTGTATCTCTAAGAAGATAGCAGACTTTTCAAATCAGAGAAACTGGTTTGGGAAAGAGGCAGGAGTTTTCATAGACAAGACACCGCTAAGTTAAAGGGAGGGAACAAAGACCCATGAATTATGCTTTCATTTGCAGATGATGGTGTAACACACATTTGAGAAGTGTCTTTGACTTGAAGCTTCCTGGTTGCAACTGGAATCCTTGTCATCCCTTTCCTCCATTCTCTCAAATTATGTCCCTCCTATTATTTCTCTTCTTTGTCTAAATTTTGTCTCTTTCTTTGGTTCATTTTGTTAGCGATTGCTTAAAAGAACATCCATGAGTATTGATAGTAAATCATTTAAGCTTTGATGAACATTTAAATACTCTAAGTGCAACAAATATTTTGCCATTACTTGGGGAACATCCTAAGATTTCAATCCTGAAGCATCTTTCTGTGTCTCCGAGCCCCATCCATCCCATCTGAAATCGAAGTTGAATTTTGGCTGCCAAATGAAGGCCTCCAAAGGCATGTATAGTCACTTGATTTGACTCATCTGATTTATCCGTCGCAGAAAACTGGAAATAAAAGATTAAATAGCAATGCCAACTAGCAAAGACTCAAACTGATACTTCCAGGAAGGAATTAGTATATTTATCAAATATTTTTTTTACTGAGAGTGGAACTTATTAGCACAGGCACTAGAATCCCCACACAACCTGAATTAACCCATTAGTCACCCTAGGGACTTTCAAGGTTGCTGCTTCAGTGCTATGTAATCGCCCAAGGGCGATTTTACATTTAGACTCGTATTTGCCCAATTATTATAATTCATTAATTTGGGGATCAAACTCTTGTTAGTGATTAATCATCTAATTAAAATACCTATATAAATGGCATGGATCAGCCTTTTCTTTGTATACTGAGATTTATGAATCAGAGTAACTTGACTCAGTTCTAGGCCATACCACCAGGTGACTGCAAAAAAAGGCTAAGTTATACTTCACATGTGTGTAAATACCCGGTATTTGATGACTCTCTTTTTGGGGGGAAGGGGGTTTAATACTTATGAATTTTCATTTTTCATCCAATTAAAATGAGGAAATGCCTTAGAGTAGCATATTATTCAAAGCGCACAAACAAAAGTTAATTCAGCCAAAAAAAATAGAGCATGTTATGTGAACAAAAAAATTTCAAGGAAATTGACAATTCTGTAAGATATTAAAATGTTATCCATAAATAGAAGCAATGTTTTCTATAAAACAGTAGGACTTTAAAGCAATAACTAAATGTAATAATTAATTTCATCAGTTAACAAAAAATAATTTTGAGCAACAAACAAATATTTCCAATCATAATTCTAAATATGTAGAAGGCTATTAATATAAGTTAGATCAATAGAATAATTCTTTGCACTTAAAATGATATCCGTATTATTTGATTTATAATAAAGGATTTAAATATTTTATTTTATTATTTTCTCTAACAATATACCATTGGAATACACTGCTCCTGGACTATATTTAATATAGTCTTGAAAGTGTCCCACATCTCATAAGTTTTCTTTCTACTGAATTATAATCTGAATTAGCAAGTTGCATAATTTATCATAATCGCCCATATAAAAATTTGAAATTTTTGTGGAGTTTGTTGATATTCTACCTTTCACTATTCCCAAGTTAAAACAAACCATCTGATGATCACTATTTCCCAATGCTTCCCCGGCAGTCATATTCCTGAACCATGTGATCATCATTTGAAAGAAACAGATCTTATATTGGCACCCCTTGTTGGCTTATTAAGAAATTGAGTCAAAATATTATCCTCAAAGTAGGGTGACCAGACATCCCCATTTTCAGTGACCTATCCCTGGCTACTGCTGTCCCTGGTTTTCACTGAGAGAGAAAGATCTGAAAGTGGAATAAACAAAGTGAAAAATTTTTAAAATGAAAATGTTGACCAAACTAGACGTATCATATAGTTGTGGGCCGTACTACTTGCACTGGTTGCCAGGTGTCAATTTTATCTTCACTAGCAGACAAAATTCTTCTAAAACAGCAACCCTGCAGTCACAGGCTAAAAGCCAGATGGCCAGACAGTGCAGAACTAGCACCAATCAGAGAGAGACATGCAAGTATTATCGTTTATCATATATATTATTATACATTGGTGGGCGTTATCATGATAACAATATTGGGTTATCAGCTATCCAATTTTTTTCCCCTCTGCATTATCGATTCATCGGTATCACCAATACTTTTGGTTCCAAACTAGAAATAATTTCAGTTTGGGGTTCCAGTTTAGCAGAAGTGCAAGCCGTGTGTACCTTGGAAGAAGAAATAGGTAGGCCCGAGCTGGGAGGAGGATCCTCAAAACCTATGAGAAGATGAAGGAGAGCCTCACCAGGTAAGAAACTAAGAAACAGTATTCAAATATTCTTACTATTGAAGTATAAAATAACGCTATATATAATCAATATTGTATTATAATTTTGGGTTTATTGGTTATCACCTTATCGGGTGATAAATTTATATCCAGTTATCGATTATTGGTTATTGCCGATAAGGTTATCATTATCGATTTATCGGTTATCATGATACATTTTTTGTTACCATGCCCACCTATGTTATTATATGTTATTTAACATTTAATTTATATGTATATTTATTATCTACAATGTGTGTGATTACTGTGATAACAGATCTGTTTGTCTGTCAGAGGTAATAACAGTTGGAAACTTGTTGGCAAACTTGCCATTAAATAAAACCACTAGTGACTAGAAACGTATTGTAAATTATTCATCCCAAACTTGTGCCAGCCTGTCTGTGTCAGTGATGACTAGCACTCTCTGGCTGTCTGGCTGACTAACAGCTAGCTAGCTGCCTCAGCAAGCAAACGACGGCGCGTTGCCATTGATTAAAAAAACTGCGATTTTGTAGCCAACTCCCTTGACATTCATTGAGTAAGTTGATTGCCCGTTTCTCCTTGAACACGATATTTCCCTTGCCATATTATATTAACATAGTTTTACACTAAATGTCTTTAACTAAAAATGCCCAGGGTAGGCTGCCAGTTGCCTATTGTTTCACTATACTTACTTATGTTATAGGTTAAACACACTGGCTGGGTTTATTCAGGGCACCACTTGTCCTAATGAAATGTTAGTCTACTATGAGGGCAAGAAAAAGTTTAGAAGAAACCGTGAGGAAAGATAGAAAAACAAGACAAGACTCTACAATGTCTCTCTCCAAGAAAAGGAAATGTCTCGTTAATGACAGTATTCTGAAAGAATTTCCATTTATACAGCCAGGTCAAGATGAGGCAATTGCTTTCTGCACTCTCTGCAATTCCTCTTTTACAGTGGGTAGTGGAGGAAGATCGTCTGTGGTAGAACACCAACAGAAAAAAAACATAAAGCTGCCATTACAGCCTGTGTAAGTGTACTTTCTGTTACAACCTTCTTCAAGAAGGTACAGCCCTCTCAATCAGAGTATGACTTGGCTGTACATGAGGGTGTGTTTGCTTACCACACCATCAGACAAATCACAGTTTCAGATCAATGGACTGCACAGCATTACTGAATCGGAAGTTCTATGAGCCAAAGTTCTCATGTGCAAGAACAAAATGTGATATAGTGACAAATGTATTTGTACCCTGGGCCATGACACTATTAACAGAAGATCTCAACCAAGTTGAGTTTGTGTCTTTGTCTGTTGATTATTCAAAATATGGCCATGTAAAACTGCTTCCAATACTTGTCAGGTACTGCAAGTTGCAAAGTGCTTGCATTGAAACGAAACTTTTTGTTTGATTTTGTAGAAATGAAAGAAACTTCCACAAAGATTTCCGAGGAGATTCTTATCGCTGTCCGGAAACACAGTCTAGAAGACAAAGTTGTATCATTCTCGGCTGACAACACGAACACCAACTTTGGGGGACTTAACATGGAAGGAAGGGTGAATGTCCGCACCAAAGTTTAAGACTCGCTTCAACGAGAGGTGATTGGCAAAACTGACTGCAAGATGTGATGTAACTTCCTTCCAGTCATGGTCAGAGTTCCTCTTAGAGACCTAGAGGAAAATGGTTTAATCACAAAAGAAACCTTCCTGGGGAAATTGAAGTGCTTCTTTGACACTGCAGTGAAATACCTTGAAGCATTGGGTAAGCATGCTGACGACCTCCAAGACCTCAGCTGTCTCCTCCTGAAAAAGCAGCCTCAACGGTTGGAAATTGAAAAGGCAGTAGAAACCCTCAGAAGAAAATGCTCTAACATTACAATTGACAAAGACATTCTTTTTGATGAGGTGTCTGTTCTCCAGGAGTTCCTTCAGGGAGGAATACTGGAGAAATGGAAGAGAGAAGATACACCTCTCATTCAGAGATGGGGCTCAGTTATAAGCCATTTTCAACTAAATGAAATTCCACTCATCAACATTGCTAGATTAGCATCTGTAGTAATCTGTCTACCAAGTAGCAATGCCCCTGTTGAGAGGGTTTTTTCCTTAATGAATGATATGTGGACCACTGAGAGAAATATGTTCACAGTCTCTACCATGAAGGCCCTGATAACAGTAAAGACCAACTTCAACCATCTGCCATGCCAGGATTTTATCGACAAGCAGACCAAAAACAAACCGATTCTTAAAAAGATACACTTCTCTGAGAAATACACAGATTAGGTTAGTGCACCAGTCAGAAATGTTCAAATCAGAATACATTCAATATTTCAAATCCAAACACTGTCCCTTTTGATTGTGATCATTATGACCTCTTATTTTTACTCTTTTAGAATGCTAGGAATAAGGAGGAGGCCTTAGTTTGGGTTAAGTGTCTGGTTCATACCTGTTTTTTACAGCTGATTGTATGGATGTGCTTGATGTCAGCTATTTTGATCGGAGAAATAAAAACTCATTGTTTATCAATTGATGGTAAGGGCAGTGTCCCCGTTTTAGTTTTTCCATGACAAAAAACCATGTTTTGGAGGTTTTTACGCCTCTGAACCGAAGATGTCCCATGATTTTGTCTCATAAATCTGGTCACCTTACTTCAAAGCATTTTATAAACTTACAACTTACTCTATTCCTTATTTCCCTGATCATTAGCTCATCAATAGAGTCAGTCTGTCCGGGTAGTCAGTAAAAGGCTCCCAAGTGTATTATCATATTTTAACTGACCCTAATATCTATCCACAGTGACTAAACTTCTCTTTGCTTTATAAACTATTGAAGAAATGTTATTTCTGATATAAATAATCAACCCACCACCAGTCCTATCTCTCCTTTGACTAATGTACATATCATAACCCTGTAGTTCAAATTCACTCCCATTATTATTAAATTTATTTTTATTAACCCATGATTCTATTACACATTATATTTTCATCAATAATATAACTAAATAAATCATTTTTCTTATTTCTAAGACTACAAACATTGGTATAAAGACAACTCAGCCCTCCTATCCCTGAAGCACCTCTTTTAGAATGTATACCTTCCATTCAATCTCCTCTGCATCTCTTTCCTTTCCCTGCCCCACCCTGTACTTATATTTCCCTGACCACTATCAGTAACTAGTTTCTCGCCTGCAAAGACCCAACGACACTATCTAACTCCTGCCACAACACGTCAACTCCCAACCCGGCTTAGATGGAGTCCATCCAATGCATACAATGCCTTATTCCCATAAAACCCATTCCAAACATCTACAAACACTAATCTCCCAACTTTTCAAACAGGCCTTTCACATACTCATTTAGTCCAATTGCAAGAGACAACCATTACATCCCCACATCCAATCTCAGAAGCACACCTAAAACAACGCGTTTCATTCATCCTTTCAACTAACCTTTTGTACCTCTCTCATAACTCACATGAACCCACCTTCTTTACATCATTTACTCCCACATGCATAATCACAACTGCATCCTTCTCACACCCAGACACCAGCTATCATACCTCTCAGAAACATCATTTATACCAGCACCCGGCAAACAAACTCTCACTCCCTTCCACTTGCTCACCTTCAACTTCCTATCTAAACCAAGTCACCCATCACAAGAACTTCAGTCATCGCCCTAGTACCCCTTGGCCTAGCATTACCCTACTTCCTGTTCTTGTTCAAACTACCACTTATTTCACTTTCTGCCACAACCACATCAGACAAATCACATTCAACCTCTTCCTCTCTCGAGTCTTTGAATCTGTTAGTCAACTTAACAGGTTCCATATCCCTCTTACTCACATACCTAAGCTGTCCTAACCTATCCATATTCACTTACATCAGTCACTTCTTTCTCTCCAGTCCCTAGTCTAGGCCTACCTTCCACCCTCCTGGTCCCAGGCACATTCTTCATTCCTTCTCACTTCATCTACCAACTCACTTAATCTCTTGTACTCATCATGCAACTGACTCACCTCCTCTACCAAAGCCACATTTGCACTAGTCACATAACACACCAGGCATTCAGATACATTTCCTCTTCTTTCAACACCACAAAAATCACAAACTACATACACTGCTTACATCAAAAGCAAAAGGCATACTCACTTCATCCAAAGCAACAGCCATACTGAGAAACTTTTCAAAACCTTTTAATTAAGCAATCAAGAAAAGTGTAAACTTAGAGAAAATTAGGCCACACTGAAATGTAAACAAACTGGAGCTATTTCAAGATTTAATTTAAAATATAATTAAAAATCCCTTTAGTATTATGCCTAACACTCAAAGTTAACTATCTTCCTGAACTTAAATATATTACACCAAAAAATCCAAAATGAAAAAGTCACTGAATAGAAAGCTTGCTGAGAACATGCCCAATCACTACTGACAACCTTAGGTATGGCGTAAAAAAAGATAGATATTGAAAGGGGATATGAGGAAAATGAAGGTAAAGCAGGTTGTTAAAAAACCACCATCCTAAACCGGAGTTCAGATCCGAGATGGTTGGCTGAGAGGAAGCTGGTTGGGATCTACCCTGGGGTCAGATGGGGCACTGAGTTTCATTAACATGGCAGCCAGGAAGGCAAATCGCTGCACCCCTTATGGGGTCCAAATTCTAGAACTAGAGTTCACCCATTCAAAATTTGTGTTTCCAGAGCAGACAGAAATGCTTTTTCTTATGTGGTGTCATTCACCACAGGAATTTTCTTCCAGAATCTATTGTGGATGCTCCATCCCTTGCCGAATTTAAAACTAGCCTATCCTTACATCTTTATGAAACACTATTCTCAACCTAGCAATGTTCCCTCAACATTTGCAGTCCTAACTAATCAAACTTATGCTCACAACCATTCTTTCATCTTAAAGCAATTATGCCATGTCTGACACACTCTACTGGTCGCTTGTTGTGTTATCAATTGCAGCACTGTACTTCCCCCCTTTATTGTGACCGGTGTGTTATTTTTTCCAATTGGGCCGCTTGATTGTAGCACCTAGCTTCTGATCAGGGGCCCTACCAGGTGAGTAAACTAGGTTGTCACTCAGAAATTGTTGTTCTTCAAACTTTGCAATTAAGGTGTCTTTGATGATTTCTTCAAGGATTTTACATAGGATATTTGTGAGGCTTATTGGTCTATAGTTTTTTGGTAGATGTCTGCTTTCCTTATTGTGAATAGATGAAACAATGGCCTCTTTCCATGAGTCTAGTGCTTTTACCGTTTCTATTGATTTCTCTTCAGTATGGCCAAGGGGTTACATAGAATGAGGGTACTAAATATGTTCTCATTTGAGAGATGTGTGAGGGCAGATATGATCGAGCTTTTTAAAATCTCTTCTGGGATGGATAAGTTGGATTTTAACAAGTTATTTGAGTTGGAAGGTAGTAATAGGACTAGGGGTCACCACTTAAAAATTAAAAAACAGAGGTGCAGGTTGGATATTAGAAAATATCTTTTCACCAATAGAGTGGTAGATTACTGGAATAATTTGCCATCTGAGATAGACTAAATTTGAATGTTTTCAAATGCAGATTATATGGGGAGGGAGGGTTAACTTTGGGGGTATTTTGGACTCATTCCTGTGGATGCAGTTTTTTATTATTGTATATTATGATTGATTTGGATTTTGACAAGTCTTGATGATGATGCCTTTTGTTTATGACACATTCCTGTGTATTGTTCTAATTGTATATTGTAGATGCATGACTTTGACAAGGTCGACCATGGCATACTACTCCACAAGATAAAAGCCCTAGGAATCAAGGGTAAACTGGGAATGTGGATCCACAGTTTTCTCATGGGAAGATCCCAGTCAGTTGCGGTAAATGGTGTAAAGTAAGCCGAGACTCCAGTTATAAGCGGTGTGCCACAGGGATCTATTCTGGGTCCCCTTCTCTTCCTGATACACCTTGGTAGCATAGACAGCAATGTGACTTTTTCCCACCTAGCCTCATTTGCAGATGACACAAACATCAGCCGCACCATCACAAATGAACAAGACATTCACAGGCTACAGAATGACCTCAACACAGTGTACTCTTGGACTGCAGATAACAATATGCAGTTCAATGAGAGCAAATTCAAAGTGTTGAGGTACGACTCAAAAACAGCCATTAAGGAAGAGACCATACTTCACACTGAAGGAGGACAAAACATAACCCCTAAGCCCTATGTTAAGTGCTTTGGTGTCCACCACCCAATCACAGAAGCAATAAAGAGGGCAAAAGGGATGGCAGGCTGGGTACTGAGGACATTTGCTTCTAGGGAAAAGGAAGTTATGCTGACACTCTGGAAGGCAATGGTGCAACCCGCGCTGGACTATTGCAGCTAGTTGTAGTCACTACATAAAAAAGAGGACATCCAGCAGTTTGAAGCAGTGCAAAGCACTTTTTACCAGACAGATTAGGGGAATGCAGGACCAGTTATTGGGACTGCCTCAAGGAACTTGGGCTGTACTCCCAACAAAGAAGACAGGAGCGCTATCAGGCCATTTACATATGAAAGGTCCTAGAAAACATGGTGCCTGACCCTACTGCCTCCGCCCTTCAAGCCTGCCACAATGACCGCACCTGGACATAAGTGTGCCAGAAGAACACTCCCCTCCAAAGCTCCAATACGCATCAAAACACTTGTTGCAGCAAGCCTGGGGCATGAGGGGCCTAAGATCTTCAATTCCCTTCCAAGGCAAGTCTGAAATACCACAGGCTGCCCAGTGGAAAAGTTCAAGGCTGAGCTTGACAAGTTCCTGGAAATCCTACCAGATGAGCCTCCCGTCCCAGGATATACAGCCATTTGCTGGGCAGCCTCAAACTCCATACCAGACATTGTGAACCTCCTGAGTAGGGGCACCAGGGCAGGGATCAGCAGTAGCCAACTACGACTGTGAAAGATGAACTTCTAGACCACATCAAGTAAATCAAGTAACTAGATGCATGATCTGACACAATCCTATGGATGCATTTTATGGGTGGGTTTTGACATATGTGGATGACCTTTGATAGGCCCTTGTGGCTTTTGTCACCTGTGAAATTATGTTATATTTAATCTGCTAGTTCTTTTAAGATTTTGGGATGGATATTGTCTGGTCCAGCAGTTTAAGGCTATTAATTTATTTTTGACACTATTTGCATCTATTTGGAGATTTTCTATTTCAAAGTTTGTCATATCCGTTTATTTTGAAGGGGTCTAGTGAATTTTTTTAAAAAAGTTGGTAGCTGGAATCATTGAAGATAAGTTGTTAGTCGTCTTCCTTTGTAAATACTGATTTAACCCATTAATCGCCAAGCGAATTGCTTTGAAATTGCCCTCAATCAATTTATCCTTGCTACCTCATTATGGAAAATAATAAAATAAAATATTTAAATCCTTTATTATAAATCAAATAATATATCATTTTAATTGCAAAGAATTGCTAAAAAATATTAATAAACTTCTATATATTTAGAATTATGATTGGAAATATTTGCTTGTTGCTCAAAGTTATTTCTTGTTAACTGAAGAAATTAATTGTTACATTTCATTACCGCTTCTAAGCTAATGCCATTTTATAGAAAATGTTGCTTATATCTTATGGATAACATTTTAATATGAAAGAATTTTTAAAATTCAGCAAAAAAAAAAATTAATATAGTGGTTAGCGTGCTTGCCAGCCAATTGCTGGGTCAGCAGTTAGAATCTCCGTCCGTATTCTTTTTAAGCTGATACTATTTACTAGGGAGGTTACCACCGTGACTGGGCATCACATGGGAGAATTGGGGCTTGCCCTGGCTGATATCCGCCTGATATGCAGCAACACAGCAGCTTGATATGAGGACTGAAGGCAGTGAACTTTAACTTTAACTATTTTTTGGCTGAATAGGCTTTCTTCGCTTAGTCCACTTTGAATAACATTGATTTTAATTGAATGATTTTTAAATGATTTTAATTGGATGAAAAATGAAAAACATAAGTGTATTGAACAACAAAAAAGGAAGTCCTCAAAAAACAGCTGTTTAGGAGGGTGTGAACCATAAATCAGCCCTTTTTTTACGGTCACTTTATGGTGTGGCCTTGAATGGAGTCAAGTTACTCTCATTCATAAATCTCTGTTTACAAATAAAGAAGGATTGACCTAAGCCATTTATGTATTTTAATTAGATGATTAATCACAACATAAGAGTATGACAAAAAAAAGAATATGAATTATAATAATAATCAGGGCGAATACGAGTCTAAAAGTGAAAGGCCACAAAAGGCCCTTGGGCGATTATGTAGCACTGAATCAATCTCATATAAAGGCCCTCGGGTGACTAATGGGTTAAAGAATGAGTTTAATTCATCTGCCATTTCCTCATCATTTGATGTGAAGATGCTGCTCATCATCTCTAATTTGCCAATGTGTTCTTTAATACATCTATTATTACTATTGATATACCCCTTGAGTGCCTTTGGATTTGCTTTTATCTCATTGAATAGTTTTTGTTTGTATTCTCTTACTTTCCTTAGTGGCTTCATAGATGCATCCCTTTCCTTAAAGATTATGTGTGCTCTTCTTTATTTGCTTTCAAGGTATCATTTCCAAGCAAAATGCTTTTTCCTCACTGCTCTTTGGATTCTTGTTTATTGATAAAATGGATCTTTGTTTTACCATTCCATGACAGTCCCGCAGAAACTTCTTTTTTTTCCAGAAAATGCTCAGTAGCTAAGGTGTTGTTTTCCCTGGATCTTGCTTGTGAACGTTTGCTGTGGGCCTTCCAGTTCAGCTATTTTGGTAATTTTGTTAGGGGACCATAATTGGCAGCAGTATTCTAGATGGGGTAGCACTAAAGCTTTCCATAGTTACTGTACACTGTGCACTTCTTGAGCAGAAGGTCCTTGCCTTGCTTTTCCCGTTATTTTTGTGATATGGTGTGAGAAGGTAGTATCTTTGCTCATATTTACCCACAGGTCTTTTACCACCTCCTGAGCCTCAATGTTCTGCTGGCCACAGTTGTACTTTGTCAAGCGTATAAGTTCTTTTTTCCTATATCTTATGAGCTCAAACTTCTCCTTGTTGAGGGCCATGTTGTTGGTCTCTGCCCACTTCAGGACCCTGTCCAAGTCTTGTTGTGAGCAGATTTTCTTGGATGCCCTAGTGTCATCAGTGAAGGATGTAGCCGTGGAATGCTCCAGGTCTTGGTTAATGTCCCCAATCATGATTAGGAAGAGTAGAGGGCTCAACACGGAGCCCTGAGGAAGCCCACTAATGACCCAGCTGGCATCTGCTATCTCCCCTTCCACAACTACCTACTGTTCTCTTTTGTAGAGAAAACTATGTAGCCATTGTCCTAGTTTGCCACATATTCCAAGAGCTTTGGTCTTGTGGAGTATTATTCCATGATCCACTTTATCGAAAGCTTTGGCGAAGTCAAGATATATGACATCAGTGTTTTCTCCATCTTGAATGTCCTGTAGAACCTTTTCGTTATGGGTCAGCAATTGTGAAAAGCAGGAATGTCCTTTTCTGAAGCCATGCTGCCCATCATTGAAAGCTCCTGTCTCTTCCATATAACCGACTATTCTGGATTGAATTATTCTTTCAATTATCTTTATTACATGTGAAGTTAGCACTATTGGTCTGTAGTTTTTTGCCAAGCCATTTTGAGTGCTTGTGGTACTGATCCAGCTTCCAATGATTTTTCTTACAGTGGCAAGACAACTTGGTATTTGTGTTGCTTCAGGAGTTGAGTGTGGAAGCTGTCTGGTCTAAATGCCAAATTTGGTGCAATTTCATCAATTGCTGCAGCGATGTTATTGGTTGTTATTGCCATGGATGAGTATGTGTATTTCCCCTTGACGTTCTTCAAAGAATGAAGATGGATTCATGATTTTCTTTTCTGCATCTGGTGGGCTGAAAACGCTTTCATACTGGAGTTTAAGCCTTTTGGCTATTTCCCCTGGTAGGTTCTCCAGTTCCTCATTGTCTTTCAGGAGTGGAGGATGTGGTCTTTAGTTTCTTTTTAGCAAAGGAGTAGAATTTACTATTCTTTTGAATGTTTGCTATTGCTATTGACTCTTCCTGCATCCTTTGCTCTTTGTGTGATAGGATAAGCTTTCTTTCAATATTTTCAAGGTCTCTTTGCAGTTTGGTGATACAGTATAGGTATTATATCTCTTTAAGCTTTGCTCTTATTTTGGAGCTCTACTTCATTAAGGTTCTCCTGCATCATCGGAACTACTTTCTTGGCTTTTTATACTTTGATATTTTTTGAGGTATATTGTGTGTGCATACCTCTAGGCATTTTTTCAGGAAGGAATCAAGAAAAGTTTCTGTGTTCTTTCCTCTGAAAAGTGCTGTCCAGTAAATTTCAAGTTCACTTCTAGGCTTTTCCCAGTTTACTTCTTCACGAAAGAAGTTGAGATCACTGAGGGAGTGCTTGTGCAGTGGTTCATGGGTGCCTGCATCCCAGGAAAACTCAGGAACCTGAGTGGTATATCATCTGACACCTTAAAACAACACCTGGATGCATGGTTAGACAAGACCCCAGACCAATTACCCACGCCAGGATACCCAAGCTCTAACTCCAACAGCCTACTACACTGGACCATGGAGGGAAAAGAGCTGGCTGGCCTCAGTGGAGATCCATCTCAGGTGCTTCAATAACACGGAATACCAATTCAAGAACTTCAAGAACATTTGTGCTTAAAACAAGCGTATTTTTAATTTAGACTTTTTTATTGGGCAAATTTTAAAAAAGGGGGTTGTCAGGTTATTGAAATCGCATCATTATTGTATTATATAAAATTTTTAAGGGGAGCCGCCCCGACCCGACTATTTTTAAATAAATTTGTAGTATTCATAATTCAGATCAGATCAGATGTTGTTGTGGGAGTATTGCCTTTGTTACGGCACTCCTGTGAAATATAATTAGATTAGTTTTTATTTGTTTATTATATATATTTAGAGAGTTATGTCTCTCTAATCTTCCTGTTCCTTTGATTCCATAATTTTACTAAAATTTCCTTTATTTTACTTTTGAATTTATTGTCGAATAAAAGCATGCCTATTAGATGTTCTTTGTTCTCTATGTATGGTTACTGCGGTTCAGCATACTTCTCTCTGGTATTTGAATACCCTTCACATATTAGTGAAAAGTGTCCTACATCCTCTCTTTCTTTACCACAGATTGGACAGTCTTGATTTTCTTCCTGTGCCAATCCTGTTAGCTCTAATGTATTTGTTCTGCATTTATATAGTAGACCTGCTGCCAAAGTGTTATCAATATATGTACTCCTGGCCTCCCATCTCCTTTCTCCATATTCTATATATGTTTAACGTGGTTTTTGCTTGGATATCTTGTCTCCAGATATTGGTATCCCATTCTCTTATCTTTTTTTGTAGGTCATCCTTTGATATCTGCCCTAGTTGTCTAATATTTAGATTTAGGTTGCCCATATATTTATTGATCTCTTTCATATAGTCTGTTTTCTTGTTTTCCAATGTATATTCCATTGTTTGTTATCAATTGACTTTTCTTTTCTTTTAATACGTCTTGCAAGAATGATAATTTATTTTTCATTACCCTTGTGATGACCAGTGATGCCCCTATCTCTCCTCTTAGGCTGCTTATGGGAGCTCTTTTGTTGGCTGATAATATTGTTCTCCATTTTTTGTATTTTATCTATCTCTCCCTGGTTTAGATCTATTACATTTGTGGCGTAGAGTAAGCTCGGTATCACAAGGTTTTTCCAATATGTTTTCCCAATTTCTATTTTATTGCAGCTTTTTGCAATTATTGGGTATGTCATATTTGCCATTGTTTGCATCTTCTTATGTATTCCTCTGATGTAATCTTTGAAACACTTTTTTTTGTTATTAATGGTCACTCCTAAGTACTTTATATTATTGTCTACTTCTATCCCTTCTATTTCCGCTGGTTGCTCTTTCATGTTAAATATAATAAATTTGCTTTTTGCTTTATTAATTTCTAGACCATTTTTTCTTGCTGATTGTGTTAGAAGCTTTATGTTCTTTACAGCCTCTTCTATAGATTGTGACAATTGGAGTCCATCATCTGCAAAGAATAGAGTATTAATCTTAACATTTTCATCCCTGAACCCCATTCCACTTCTCTGTAGTTCTTCTATTATTTGATAAGTAGTTAGTTTAAATAGGGTGGCAGAGATGGTGCACCCCTGCTTTATTCCACTTGTGACCTCTATGATTTGCTCTTTTTCTTCACTTAGTTGTATTTTTGTTTTATCATCATTATATATTTTTGCTATTATGTCTATTATCTGTGGGTGTACTTTATATTTCATTAGGTGTTCAATCATGTTTTCTCTTCTTATGGAGTCAAAAGCTTTTTGAAAGTCTATTGCCGCTATTACTAATACTTTTTTGTTCTTGTAGCTTTCTTCTATACAGTATTTTACAACCATTAAATTGTCTTCTATCATTCTTCCTTTTGTGAAGCCTGCTTGCAGTTCTGAGTCTTTATCTATATTTTTTATATGATCTTCTAATTTGTTTTTTACTAGTGACATAAATAATTTATAGTCGATGTTTGTTAATGCTATTGGTCTGAGTTCTTTAGCTTCTGGTCTCGTGTTCTTTGGTACCATTTTTGTTTTGGAAGTTTTCCAATCATCTGGTGTTTTGCCAGTTCTATTATTTTGTTGTAACATTCAGTAATTTTTCATATGCATATATCATTTTTTTCCATTGCTTTAAATAGTTCTGGTCCTGCAGCCTTCCTTTTCTTTAACATCTTTATCTGCACTTTTACTTCATCTTCTTTTATTTCTATTTTGTTCTGTGCTGTTATTTCTTCTTTGATTTCAAATGCCATATCCATGTGTTCTTTAATTATCTGGGGTATCTCTGCTTCTTTTACTATTTCGCCATTTCCTGTTTTGAAGTCGTAATCCAAATGTTTTATTTTATATACAATCTTTGTTTTATTCTCATTACTGTTCCTAATTTCTTCTATATATGATTTCTTAATGCCTTCATTCCATATAATATCTATTTGTTTCTCATACTTTTGGTAGATTTTCCTCCAATATTCTATTACATCAGCCTTAGTTTCTTCAGTCCTTAGTTTTTTGTTATCTTTGTACAATTCAATATCTGTATTACCTTTACTGTTATTCCCTTTTAACTTGTTAATGTGATCCCATAGTTTTTTACTTCCTGCACTTTTTATCTCCAACAGTATCTTTTCTTCATATAATGTTATTTCTTGTTTTATCAAGTTTTTCACTTTCTGCTTTTGTTTCAGATATTTCTTATTTGCTTCTTCATATTCCTCCCCTCTCTTGTATCTTTTATTTCTGTTCAGATATTGTCATTTTTTTATTTCCTCTTTTATTTTCCTATTCATCCATGGTTTTTCTTTTTTGTCATTTTTATCTCTTCCAGTTGTATAATATGTTTTTGTTAGTTTTACTTTACTTATTAGTCTCATCTTCTCTATTAGACTGTCTATGTTGCTTATCTCCTCCCTTTCTATTGCTTTTTCCCTATCTTCTTCAAATATTTTCATTGCCGTTTCATCTCTTTTTAAATAATTTATTTCCTTTATATTTTCAGCAACTTCTTTGCCTTTCTCGTAATCAAGATATATAGTTATCAAGTTGTGGTCTGATATATCTATTTCCTGTTTATTTTGATCTATGGTCATTCTTTTGAAGTTTTTATACATATTCTGATTCATTAGTACGAGGTCTATAGCACTTTTTTGATTATTTCTTCCCCAGGTGTATGTACCATTGCACTCTAGGTCTGAATTTAGTAATATTAGATTGTATTCATCTATTAGCTTATTTATAGTTTTCCCATTTTTATTTTCTTTTTGGCTTCCTAGAAAGCCAAGATGTCCATTAAAGTCTCCTAGTAAAAGTACTTTATTGTCTTTGTTTTCTTCCAGTATTTTCTCAATCTCTTCTATTAGACTCTCTTATCTTCTCCTGTTGGATAATATATTAGTATTATTTTGAATTTTAGTTTTCCTATCTTCAGATTACCATATAAGATATCATAGTTTTTTGTTTTTACTTTCTCTACCATTATTTCCCTAGTGTTATTATGGATTAGCATTAGGCCTCCTCCTTTTTTATCATTCTTACTCATATTTTCTATTTTATTTAAGTGTTTACTTATCTCAATACTATCTATTTTTTGCCATGTTTCTGTTAAGCATAGTATTTCATTCTTATCCTTTATTATATTTTCTATCTCACCTATCTTTACTTTTGTTAATCCTTTGGACATTTAATAATTTTATTTTTATTTCTTCAATATGATTTTTGTCTTGTCAATAGTTGTTCCTTCTGATTAAGTCTCTTTTGTAGATGTACCAGCCCTGTTCTCCTTATTCTTTTTTTTGTCTTAGTTCATCTCTAATCCTTTTGTTGTTGTCTCTTTCCTTCTTTGTATAGTCTGGTGAAATTCCCATTCCTTTTTTTGTTAGATCAGTTTCATATTTTAGCATTTTGGCATTTTTTATAATGCTCCATTTATCATTTTGATCATTTAATATAACTAGTAATGGCCTTTTTGGGGGGTCACCATCGTGTTTTTTCCCATTCTCACAGTTCACTCTTAGGGTGTTTACAAAGAGATCTTGGCATGATCTTGATTGCACAGGAGCCTCACATGATGGGAGGCTGGCCTTTGTAATGGCGGCACCTGTAAAGGAAATTTAAAAAAAAACCAGAAAAGGGAGAGAAGAAAAAAAGAAATAGGTACATAGCACTCTCTCATTCTCAACTGCGCCACTTCCGTTTTCTATTCCTGTACTCTACTTCTGATACACGACATCTTCTCAAGGAATTCCTTCACTACCACAATCATGTTATCAGTCGTCTCTCTCCCCAAACCTAGAATTAGTATCATCCATTCTCTTCCTGTTTTTTCAACTCTGTCATTCCTTGTACACCCCATTTCAGCCAAGACCTCTTGCATCATTTTGTGCCTCTCTCTGTAGTACTCTGCACACTCCAGCAATACATGCTCCACAGTCTCATCCACACCCATATCACACCTCTGGCATACCTTACTATGTGATTCAGACAACCTATAGTTCCTTGCATTTACATCCATTCATTGGGCCCTAGCTTGGAAGAGAAGATCCCCACCCAGGCTTCCATCATACCACTTGACATACATTAGGGTATCTTCTTCTCTAAACAAATCTAAGGTCTTCTTTTGTAACATGCCATTTTTCCATTTGTTCATTCCCATCCTTTTGACTACGCTCTCTATCTCATTTCTCCATTTCCTTCCATCCCACTCTGGCCCTTCTCCACTTCCATTCACCATAGCCCATTCAGAGCCATCGTGGGTTCCTTCCATAAACCGGCGTGTCAAACCGACATGTAGCCCACTCCTGTTTACAATTGCCAGGCACCTTTTTTCCCATTTACTCGTTCCTACATTTGCTAGATATACTTTTCGCGCTAGCCATTCATCCTTCATTCTTTCCAGACATATCTTGTACTTCAAAATCGCCTTCATATACCTTTCCTTGAAGGTGTCTCACCCCATGTCACCCCTCAAAGCCTCTATTGCAGCATACCTGGGCGCATTTAGAGCACCTCTCGCCACTCTATTTTGGCACTTCCAGCTTGTTCATTTCAGTCTCGTTCCATGCCATCACCTCCATACCATACATGATGCTAGGCACTGCTACACACTTCCATACCTCACGCAAGGTATCATACTTGCTGGCTCTCATTCTTGTGGCACTAGCTAGTCTACCCATCCACTGGCTAGCTATGCTTTTCATTCTTTGTTCTTCCACACCCCTCTGGACTCACCCATACTCCGAGGTACTTATACTCCAATGTCTGCCTCACTTCTCTCTCTCCAAGCCTCCATGTAGCATCCCTTTCCTCCTCTGATCCATTAACGACTATTATCTGCGTTTTTTTCAGTGCTGAAAGTCACATCAAAGTCCCTTCCATACTTATCTACAACAACCAGTATCCTTTGCAGCTCATCAGCTGACTCACTCACCACTACCACATCATCTGCATACAGCAACATGCATATTTTGTCCTGTCGTACTCTCACACCCACATTCATTCTCCTCACTCTTGCTGCTAATTCTTCAGTATATAAACTAAAGAGGGTAGGTGACAGGATGCATCCTTACCTAACACCTCTTTCACTCTTCACCCAGTCCGTCTCTATATTTCCCAATGTGTACCTTGCCTTTGTGTCCACATACATACTCTTTACAATCCTCACTATCTTCCTACAAAGCCCAATCTTTTCAAGTATAGTACATAGCATCCTTCTGTTCACCCTATCAAACGCTTTCTCAATATCCAAGAAGGCTAGGTACAGCTTGCCTCCACTCTTCTTGCTTTCAATCAGTTCACTCACAACAAAAATATTATCTTCTGCTCTTCTACCAATGCGAAAACCATTCTGTTCTTCACCTAAAACATTCACTCTTTCAATCCACTTACACAGTCTTTCATTCAATACTGCGCTGAAGACTTTTCCTATCGTATTCCCCAGGGAAATAGGTCGATAGTTCTTCAGCTCGTTCCTACTTTTGTGGCCCCCCTTGTGCAGCAATGATACCCTGCACTCATTCAACTTTTTTGGCACTCTCTCTTCATACCAAACACAGTTGAACAATTCAGTCAACCCTTCAATCACAGCCTCACCTCCATGTTTGAGCAGTTTGTACGGTATGTTATCCGGGCCAGCGGCCTTTCCATTTTTCTGTTTACTTACGCACATAGCCACCTCTCCTTGTGTGATCTCTTCACTTAGTTCATTCTCTCCAAAGTCACACACTCTGGTCTCATATCAAACACTTCCCCCACACCACCAATTTTTTCCCAAAATTCCTTGATTGCTAATTTCATTTCATCTTTGTCCGCCACACTTTCCCCATTCACTTTTAAACTCTCAACATTTTCCCTGTCTATCATTCGCTCACCTCTCATGAATCTATACCACTCACGACCCCCTTCCAGGCCTTTTTCTTTTAGCAGATGAATCACACCCCTGTCACACTTCACTTTTGCATCTCTAATCTTGCGTTTAGTTGTTCACTCTTGTTTCACATACATTTCCCAGGTCGCCTGATACTCTGCCTCTGCCTGGTCACTTTCATGCCTCCTTTTCCTCAGCCTTCTGCACAACTAATTCAGCCTCTTCCTCTCTTTTTTTGCATCCCTGATATCATCACTCCACCATGGTTTGCCCATTTTTTTCATAACATAACATAACATAATTTAACGGATGACAAAAGCCACAAGGGCCTATCAAAGGTCATCCGTATCCATCAAATCCCACCCATAAAATGCATCCATAGGATTTTGTCAGATCATGCAGCTACAATATACAATTTAACAATCCATAGGAATGTCCAACCATGCATCTACAATATATAATTTAAAGCCTCCATAGGAGTCTGTCAAAAACAAAATCAAAATCCCCCAAAATATACAATAAAAAGAAACTGCATCCACAGGAATGAGTCAAGAAACATATCCACATACCAAAAAGTAAGAAATTAACCCTCCATCCCCATATAATCATCCAATCTGCGCTTGAAAACATTCAAGTTTGGGCTGTCTACAGTCTCAGGTGGCAAACTATTCCAATAATCCACCACTCTGTTAGTGAAAAAATATTTTCTAACATCCAGTCTGCACCTCTGTTTTTTAATCTTTAAGTGGTGGCCTCTAGTTCTATTACTACCTTCTAACTCAAATAACTTGCTGAAATCTAATTTATCCATCCCAGAAAAGATTTTAAAAAGCTCAATCATATCTCCCCTCACACACCTTCTTTCAAATGAAAACATATTTAATACCCTCAGTCTATCTTCATATTGAAGGTGCTTCAGGGATGGTATTATTTTTGTTGCCCTCCTTTGTACTGACTCTAATAAGTTTATATCATGTCTAAAATGTGGTGACCATGCCTGTATACAGTACTCTAAATGTGGCCTGACATAAGAGTTGTATAGTTTAAGGATGACCTCCTTACTCTTGTAGCTAACGTTTCTTTTAATGTAACCTAGCACCCTATTTGCTCTATTTTTTGCCTCAATACACTGCTTTGAAAATTTCAGTGACCTATCTACTACCACTCCTAAGTCTTTCTCATCTTCAACTGAATTAAGCCAATATCCATCCATCTCATAGCTAAATTCCCTATTATCTCTCCCCATGTTAATAACTTTGCATTTATTAAGGTTAAAAGTCATCTGCCACTTCTGAGCCCAAGCTAACAGCTTATCTAAGTCACCCTGCACTTTAAAGCTACCCTCAACCTCTTTGACTACAGCTGCCAATTTAGTGTCATCAGCAAAAATTGACACTTTGCTATTTACACCTTGCCCAAGATCATTTACATAGATTATAAATAATAAAGGGCCTAAAACTGATCCCTGAGGTACGCCACTAATAACATTCCTCCACTCTGACCTCACTCCATTCAGTACAACTCTCTGTTTCCTATTTTTCAGCCATTCAGTTATCCAATTTAAAACGTTCCCACATATCCCATGCAGCTTTAATTTATGAACTAGTCTTCTATGTGGAACCTTATCAAAAGCTTTGCTGAAATCTAAGTAGATCACATCAACTTTCTCACCCCTATCTAATTCTTTAGTTACATAATCCATAAAATCCAGTAAATTAGTTAAACACGATCTATCTTTTCTAAAACCATGCTGAGCATCATTAATTAACCTGCTACTCTCTAGATGATCAGAAATTCCCTTCTTAACCATCTTCTCAAGAATTTTACAGACTATAGAAGTTAAGCTTACTGGTCTAAAGTTATTTGGGTCCTCTTTGCTTCCCTTTTTAAAAATTGGCACTACATTTGCCAATTTCCAATCATTTGGTATTTCTCCAGACTCTAGTGATCTAATAAATATCTTCTCGAGAGCTACTGCAATACTTTCTACACCTTCTTTGAGTATCCTACTCTTTCTTACGTAGCCTATATGCCTTTCTGTGGCACCTCTCAAAGTCTCAGTAAGTCTCTCATTTGTTTCATCCACACCAGACCCACTTCCAGCTCCCCAGTCCCTGTCCCTAAGGTCTATCTGAAAATTGTCCCACTTGGGATCTCTTAGCTTCCATTTTCTCTTCCCGTTTTTCTCCTTTACTTCCATACAGCTTGCATTCTATCACCAGCATGTTGTGATCAGATACAACATCAATCACGCCTTCTTCATCAATCCACATACATGTCACTATGTCACGCATCTTCCCATTCACTAGCATATAGTCAATCGCAGATTCCTGATTCCGTGCACTCCATGTCACTCGTCCCTCTGCTATGGTTTCATTCAGGTTTTCCAAGTTCATCTCATCTACAAAATCCATCAGCATCTCACCATTCTGTTGGGCTGTTCACTCAGCAGACCAGTGTGCGCATTCATGTCACCCATAACAATCACTCTCTCTTCTCTATGCTTTCTCACAACATTTTTCAACACATCATACTTCTTAGAATTTTCCCTACCCGCTCTCACACCCTCTACTGGCATGTACACCAGGGCTACTATCATGCTCTCATCTTTGCCAAAATAATCCTTGCATCTTATTTTCACTACTAATACATCCTCACTCTCAGCACAGTTTCCAACGTCTAACACTTCCACTTTCAGATTCAACTCCTTCCTATGGAGAAGGGCAATACCTCCTCCTAGTTTCTCCTGTTTCTTTCTACCTTTGCCAATCATTACATATTCATTGCTTTCTATTTGTACATCATCTCTCAGATGTGTTTCACTAATGCCTACTACATCAAATTTTCAGTCATTCAACTCTCTACTTATGTCTTCCAACTTTCCAACTCCCCATCCTCTGACATTCAGGCATCCTATTTTCATGAATCCACTTATCTCTCTTCCTTGTTGAGGCTCTATTCCCATATCCTCATACTTTCCTACCCCCACCTCCCTCCCGTTTTCAAAGTCAGTACACATGCCGTCCAATCCAATTTCCGTCCAGTGATTTATTGCAGTCTGTCATTCCATCACAGGTACCATCGCCCCTGCCCTCAGCCACTCGCACAGATGTCGCCCGAGCCTGTTATTTCCCATATCATTCAGATGCACACCATCATTAGTAAACATACGGTTGTCTGCCAGCTGAGCATCCACATCAATGAAGCTGATATTCCCTTTCTTCTCTCGCATCCATGCAACCTTCAGTTTCATAAGCTCCTCAAATATCCTCTCGTTCATCCTCCTCCTCACTCTTTCATACTGCTGTCCTGCTCGTGGCCTTCTCATCACTCCGATCACTGCCACTTTCATATTCCTTTCCTCCACTGCTCTCACTGCTGCCACTACTTCCTTAGCAGTATCCACTTCACCCACTTCCTACAGACTATTACCCCCACCTTGAATAATGAGCATACTATCCCCCATGCTATTTGCCTCCCTCTCCACTCTTTCTTTTATATCACTTATTTTTGCCCCCCTTAAGCTGGTGCACATCTTGAGCTTTACCTGTGCCCCCACTCTACCTACCATGCTGTCTCCAATTATTTTTATTGGTGCCTTTTTAACAACCATTTTCTTTTGCTGTATCTTATTATTATTTTGCTCCTTCTGGTGCTCATTGCTCCTTTCCGTGGTCCCACTATAATGGTCTGCCTGGATGCCCTTATCAACCAACCCCCTCATCTTTCTCAGTTTGTATATGTTTATTTTCCTTATTGTCCACCTCCTTCTTCCATTCCTTCCTTGTTTTCGCTAAATACGCATTGCAAAGGTATATAATGTTTTCAAGCCCTATCACTCTATTGCCTGATCTTACCCCAACACAGGCCATGTGGTACCACTTATCACAGCGCTCACATGCGACCCCACCACTGTTATTCATCACACCCTCATTACATACTCCGCAATTATTCATCTTGTTTATACTACACTGGCGAATGAAGACACACGCAAATAGGAAAGAAAAAAAAGAATTCAATATATCTATATATCCCAAAAAACAAGATGTATACTCAGAATTCAACAGAGCTTGTAGTGATCACGTCCTTGTTCTTTCATCATCCTCCTTTTGCTTTTCTTCTGCATTTTCTTTATTAGCTTCTGGTACATTGTATATGACTATATTATTTTTCCTCCTTTCTTTGTCTTTTATCTCTTCTAAATTACTCATTATTATTTCTGTTGTTTCTTTTATTATATTCACTTTTAAATCGTTAAATTTACCTTCTAGCTCTTGTATTTTATTTTTTTAGGTTTTTGTTTTCCACCTCCAGCTTGCTGATCTTTCTTACTGCATTTTTCACTTCTGGATTGCATTTCTTGCAGAACCATAGTTGATCCTTGTATTTTCTTAATATCTCATATAGCTCCTTTCCTATTTTTCCACAGCCACAATGGACTTGACTTGAATGCTGTTCGGGGATTGCTTTTGTAACAGCTCCCCTTTTGGCTTTTCTTATCTTCTAGCTGTAAGTATTTTCCTTTTCATTATCATTTTTTCCAAAATTTCTTTGTTTCTCTCTATTTTCACTTCATCTCTTTCAAATAAAAATTTCCCCAACAATCGTTCTCCATCTCTTAATGTGGTCTCTGCAATACCTTTACCAAAATGGAATTCAAAAGTATAGCATTAAATTCGTTAGACCTCTAGTTTTTATACCATGTTCCTTGACTTCAAACATATTATAAGCCCCGCCATCGAATGCTATTTAATTTCAATAAATCATATTTTTTTAAACTTGATTAATATGAAATTCCCATATCATATTTTAATTCAGAAAAAGATCCATCCAAAATGATATATAATACACTATGTTGTGATTCCAATTAACAATGTGGCTCCCAAGATGGCTGCCAATCGATTCTTCGTCATAACATCATAATTAGAAATTTGCCCTCTTTCGATATACACTATATAATATTTGCCCTAGGGGGTGTAATAGAGATATTTATAACAGAGTGCCCACAAAAATCGAAGGGCGGGCATTTTCCGAAATTTAACCGTTTGTTTGCTAAATCTTGAAGAGTCATGATAAAGGCTGGCTGGCTGGATATATGTCCTGTTTTTCGTTGAACCATAAACTCTGTTATTTTGACTATTTGTTGACACTTCTAAATTAAAATCGTTTTCGTCGACAACACAAAAATTCTTGTATCTTGAGATGAATAGCGATCGTAGAGCAACTTACAACGTATCTTTCTACATCGTCTTACATTAATATCACGGCGGGAAATGTGCATTCTTTTATAAGCTGTTAAATTTTGTCGTTTTATAATCTATTGCATGGAAAAACAAGAAATACCTAATTCAGTGACGATCTTCCTTTGGGATAGATGAGTTCCGTGTTTTTCCTCCTAAGATAAAACAAGTTCTTTTACTTCAATCATGTTATTCTCTGTCGTAGTAATTTTATGATAGCCGCCACTACCGTTATTCGAGCAATCGAACCATTAGTTTTCATGTTTTTAATTAAGATATCTGAAAATCCAGGACAAATTCTACTTTTATTCCAACCTTTTTCTTTGAAACATGCTTCTATTATAACTTTTTCATTTAAACTCAACACCATTGTGATAGGGGGTGTAATAACACAACTTATAAGTTTAAAATTTAAATGATAACTAAAAGAGAGAACGAAAAACAAAATAAAGACTAATTATAGCCTAATAACCAAAGCAAGCAGGGTTCGTATTTCCTACTCACAAATATCCTACGTTTTCTACGTTGTCTTGATTCGGCAAGGAATTTTTTGAGCGATTATTTATTTATTTTTTCAGTAATAATATTATAGTTATATGTGAGAATTTTAGGAATAATAAAAAATACATATAAGTTGTATACGAATTTTAATTTATATCCAATTATATTTGGCTAAGTTATTGAAGTTTGAATTTAGGGAAGTTTTTGCTGAGCCACCTCATAAATATATATATATATATATATATATATATATATATATATATATATATATATATATATATATATATATATATATATATGGAGGTAAAGTTGGGCAATATATTTTCATCGTAACAAGTTTTGTTAAAAGCGACTGCTAATTTTGCGTTTGTGATTCTTTTTACACATATTTCAATTCGCCTTATATTTGCCTTTATGTCTGGATTGAGGTCCATGTATAAGTTCTCCAAAGCTTATAATAACACGATTTCCAAATTATAGCGAAGGAATAGAAAATTCATTAGTTAAAAAAACACTTTACTTATTTGACGCCTTTCGTTACAACTCGTAACATCTTCAGAGATACAAGAAAATACGAGAGAAAATGATAAGAATTGTTTTATACATCATGGATAGACGGTAAACGGACAGACGAATATAGAAGTCGCTCGGGTAGGGTGCCCTGGCAAACTCCTTGACACGGTGGGACACATCAAGAGCGTAGTTATAAGATTAAATTTGCGGTCGTATCCAGATACATAAATGACCTGGATACCTGAGATTAGCTTAACCGTGCGTTTCTATTCCGATTCTTGTTGCTAGGTAGTATTCCATTTGAATTGAATTGAATATTAAATTTTGGTTGTTTTTCTTGTATGTAAATAGCTTCTAGAAATAGTAATTGTCGCCGATCAGGTGCAGAGTCGATAATTTTAGTGTTCTCTTCTAACATTTTTCTGCTGAGAATAATTGCATGGTTTTGGCTGGTATGGTTTTGGGGGGCGCTATTCGTCAGGTGGTAGGTCATTCTTCGTGATAATTTTGTCTCGGCTATCAAAAAGAAAATGGACCAATTCTACCTTACAGAAGAAAATAACAACGGAAACAATAACAGAGAAAACAACATAAAACTCTTCTATAAAAATACCAAGAACACGGTGTACCGAACAGACGAAAGGATAATCAAGGAAATTATCAACCGATCTATACAACCTACGAATACTGAACAAAATATATTGCTTACTATATACTATCAAACTAGACGGACCGCCACCCTCATCATGAAAAACAATCTGAAACTTGAACCTAAGCTAAGAACCCATGTAATATATGAGTATAAATGCAACCTAGGAGACTGTAAGCTCCTCCTCCACTCATATATTGGTATGACTGAAACAAAATTATCACGAAGAATGACCTACCACCTGACGAATGGCGCCCCCCAAAACCATACCAGCCAAATCCATGCAATAATTCTCAGCAGAAAAATGTTAGAAGAGAACACTAAAATTATCGACTCCGCACCTGATCGGCGACAATTACTATCTCTAGAAGCTATTTACATACAAGAAAAACAACCAAAAATTAATATTCAATCCAATTCAAATGGAATACTATTCTCAGGTTTCCAGGTCATTTATCTATCTGGATACGATCTGGATACCGTCTATCCATGATATATAAAACAATCCTTATAATTTTCTCTTGTATTTTCTTGTATCTCTGAAGATGTTACGAGTTGTAACGAAAGGCGTCAGATAAATAAAGTGTTGTTTAACTGAGGAATCTTCTATTCCCTCGCTATTATTTGGAAATCGTGTTGTTATGAACTTTGGAGAACTTATACATGGGCCTCAATCCAGACATAAAGGCAAATATAAGACAAATTGAAAGATGTGTAAAAAAAATCACAAACGCAAAATTATCAGTCGCTTTTAACAAAACTTGTTACGATGAAAAAAATAGTAATGACATGCCCGAAGCGAAAAGAAACTGAAACACAACAAAGAAAAGAAGGAACGAGAAACACCTCATATGTGGCTGCAGCAGCAACGAAAAACAATGGAACAACCACACAAAGGACGCTTGACGGAACGCTGAACGTAAAAATACTGACATGAATTCTACGCACACGCGTCTTAAACATTGCCCAACCAGGAACATATGCCACCACGTTGAACTCCATGCTCAAGGAAAATGGGCTAGAGCCAAATGAAATTCCCGCAAAATATTGATTCATCGGCTATATTTAACATAAAAAATTCAGAAGATACAAAAAAAGAAACTCTTGGAAGAAACACAAAGAAAGGAAAGCGAATCTGAACAAGAGGAAAACACAGAAAGCGAGGAAATAGAATCTGAGAGCAGCCCCGACGAGAATAATAAGAAAAACGTACAAAGAAACACACGCAAAAAAAACAAAAAGTACACGTCGCCATGCGACCAAAGACCGGAAATACCAACCGCGAAATGTGAAACGGATAAGAGTCAGACCTCACCAAGGACAGAGATGAAAGGCAGAAATACCAGTAAAAGATACAAATGAATTTACGTAATAACTCCACTCTCCCAAAAAGAAGAACCGCTTAAGAACATACAAACAAGATGGGGATAATAGAAAATTAAGAATTCTACATATAAATACGACTGGCTGGAAGGATAAAGAAAACACATACGAAAATATTTTTCGAGAAATAGATTCCGACATTATTCTAATTTAAGATTACGGTATTAACCTTGAGACTCAAACTAAAAATATGGAACTATGACGTAATAGCGACTAATCACACAAACGAACCACACGACGGAGCAGTAATAGCAATAAAGAAAGGAATACGAGTACAAAACAAAACAAGGATTAACCGAATCTTACCTAGCAATTGAGGTCAAAATGGAATTAACCAATATAATAATTGCCACGGGATACCAACCACCGCGACGTCCGGGACTCCCAATAAATAACCTTGTGAGAATATTTAACAATAGACTTCTAACTTTGTTTTGGGAAGACCTGAACACAAGGTGCACATACACAGGATATAGGAACAGAAACCAAACAGGAAAAGACCTACAAGCTCTAGTAGACAGACGGATAATAAGAAGACTAGGAACAGAAAACCCCACGCTAATTAAAGACAGAACAGCGATAACTCCAGGCATTTGCCTAGCAAATAATAACATTCCTTTTAACTACCACATGGAACCTGTGGATGTTATATGTGGCGACCACACAGCAACACTACTCACGGTGAATCAGCAACCAATATAAATACCCGCTAAACAATGGAAGGTATACCATAGAGCAGACTGGGAAAAATACAAACAAGAATTGAATGACTACGCACCAAACAGACTAAATGAAGCTACTTTAGAAGAAATCAACGGCGAGCTAGAAAAAATAAGGACGCGAATACAAACAGATGACGAGAATGCAATACCCAGAAACACATACAAAACAGTTAAATACTTTATTTAGACAGACGAAATGAAAACTAAGAATGCAGAAATAAAAGCGATAAACGAGGACATAATAACAAGCGGAACGTCAAGGGATAAATACTGCAATCTGAGAACGAAGAATAGAGAACTACTAAGCGCAATAATGGACAAGCAAAGAGTATACTGGTACATAGCCGTTCAAAATATTTACAATTATAGCAATGCCCTCTGGGCATTCCTATAATAAAATCCTTCTAGGAAACTTAAATATATATATATATATATATATATATATATATATATATATATATATATATATATATATATATATATATATATTATGTATAAAATTCAAATCATTCATTTATTTTACTTAACCTTTGTCCATTAAATCATTCTTTCAATGAATTTACAACTTAATAATTCATTTATTTTACTTAACTTTTGTCACTTCAATCATTCAATTATTTTATGCATAACTTTTTGCAATTCATTTATTTTATGTAACCTTTAATAATTCAATTATCCCGTGACGAGAAACTGATTTCATTTAACGCACTGGTTCAAACAACATCGCTTGGAATTTTACGCACATACAAACACACGCATTTCACCACTTGTGAAATAACGCGAATTGACTCTCTCTCATTTGTGTTCGAGTCACCATCCATTCGTGCTCGACTTTACTTCCAATCAAGGTCAGTTATAAATCTTCTCACACTTATTCTCTGCAAACTGCCATGCAAGAGTAGGTCTTAATTCTCGTTACTTCTCTCATTGCAGATCCCAATTCACATACCATCATAGTCGTTTCATATCTTAGTTACTTTACCACATCATACTTTACCACATCTTACTTTACCACATCATACTTTACAACATCTTACGTTTCATTCCTAATTCAATTCTCTCATTGTGCATTCGTTGATTTTGTAAATATATTTATTTTCCTTATTTCTGTTTTTCTTACAAACCGAGTTCAGAAGTTTTCTAAATTCATTTCACGTCAGTTGTTAGACCTAAATATTAGCAGACGACTATTCCATCCAAATTCAACAACTTTATGGTAATGGTTGTTAAATAGCTATTTAGGCTGATTTATTAACTAAAATCAATCACACTAATAACCAAGCTCGATACAACGAACTATTGCCCCGAGAACTTTGAAAAAATATTAAAAAAATGGGAAATACTAAAGGTAAATAAAGATTAAGGACAGAAACGGGAAATCAATCGAAGATGAACGCGAGATTGAAAAATTGTTCAGGGAACACTGGAAAGGAGTGTTCAACATCAGCGAAGAGGAAAACGAAAACTACGATATAGACTTCGAAAACCAAATAATTGACAAACTAAATGAGTGGATTGAGAGGACTTTCCCATATCACTACGTAGAAGAAGAACTTTATGCGAACGATCGATTTAACGCCAAAATCACAATCGAGGAATTAAAGAATACTATCTCAAATTTTAAACGAAAAGCCCCTGGTAAATCGGGCCTCACCAGAAAACCTATATAGAATCACCGGATAATATACTCGAAGGGATAAAGAACGTGTTTAACGCCTGTATAAACACAGGATACTTCCCCGATGAGTTAAAGATAGCCAAAATGATATTTATAACGAAGCCGGGAAAACCACCTTCGGAGGTCAAAAACTCCGACCTATATCCCTTCTCGACTTCATCAGGAAGGTGTTGGAAAAAATCCTGAACACAAGATTAAATGGATATCTCACAGAAAACAATCTCTGGAACAGTCAACATTTCGGCTTCAGAAAGAACAGAAATACGGAGATGGCCCTCAGCGTGATTACAGAAAAAAATAAGCAAAGTTAAAGGAGAGAAATGCAGTATGGACATTGTATGTCGGGACGTATCGAAAGCATTCGATAAAGTTTGACAAAAAGGCATACAACATAAAATTCTAAATCTGGAAATGAACAACTATTTGGAAAGAATTTTATGCGACTATGTCATGGAAAGATATGCATACATAAATACGGGGAATTACGAAGGTGAAAGATTTAAGCTTAATGCGAGCCTCGCTCAGAGAGGGTGTTTAAGTCCTTCGCTATACTCAGTGTATACCTCTGACATTCCCCCATCCATGAACGAGGGCCGTGTGATCATACAATACGCAGATGATTTCACTCAATTAATTCCCTGTTTATCGGAACCCTCAGATGCAGACGAGAGTAACGGGAACATAAAGAGAAAATCTAAACGAGTATGAACGCAAATAGAAAATTAAAACGAATAAAGATAAATTTAAAATTATACCTATGTATCGCAGAAAACTATCCGACGTTTACGTAGATGGAGAGCGATACAGGTATAATAGTGAAGGCAAGATTTTAAGCCTAACTATTACCAAAAATGGTTACAAGAAACACGTGACCGAAAGAATAAACAAAGCACGAGGCATACTAACTTTACTCTACAGATTAAGAAATCTAAACATGAAAAATAAGAAAAAGATCTACCAGGCCATGATAAGGACTACCTTGATATATCCCACAATTGTCATGTATATGGTTTCAAGAACAATCTAATAAGAATGTAACGTATACAGAATAAGGCAGTATACATAATTACGAACCCGCGACGATTAGAGAGGAAAAAACAAAGAGACTTACATATCGAAGCGAAAATAAAACAATTAAACAAAATAATTGAAAAAAGAGCCAAAACAATAATAGTAAAAGCACAAGAAGAAATAGGAGAGGAACTAAATAATCAAATAGCACAAGGGGCAGGATGGAGACGATATATGCTGTTTCCTAGTGTTAAAAACAAGCGGACCAAAGGAAAGAGGAGGAGATTTCCGTGTAAACCAAATAAGGAAACCCGATTGTGACAAAATTTTCCCGAATAAAGACAAACTTACCGGATTGGACTTGATACCCACAAGAAATGACAAAACTAACCAAAAAGTGCAAATGAACGAAAAAGGAAAAACATCATGAACAAAGAAGAGAATTAAACAAATAAATAACCAAGGAACATGAGCTCACACAACAGATACAGATACAAGAATTATGCTACAAAAATCATAGAAACTCGAGTAATTAACATAGCAGGAAAACAAATAACGCTAACAACGGTTTGAACACCTATATCATACACACATAACACAATAACAAAACAACCAAATAAATAAACAAACAGACACACTTTCACTCTAACTTATTTCGAACTTAACTCTAAAATTAGTTTATAGTACAGAGATTAGTGTGACCTCCACGCAACTTGCACCTCTCTGCAAACCTACAACTTACTTCCATTTCAATCATCTTCCTCCTTTACCGCTATCTAAAGATGGGCCAAACACTAACACCAGGTACAGGTACAGCAAATCGTAACAATTAAAAGCTAGGAAAACATAAAATCACCGTGGGCTGGGTCCAACGTTAAGCAGGTCCACAGGCCAACTTGGTCAAATTTCAAACCTTTGACTTAATTTCAGTCTGTCTTGTCCTTACTTCTTTCTTCCTTCCCTCCCTCTCTCCCTCACACCGGAGCTCTTTTCCCTCGGTACCTTCAGGCCCAGAAGGGGGAGGGCGCCGGGGAAACTCGGGAGAACCAGGCCTCATCCCGCCCCCCCGACCGGGTCCCTCCTCCAGGAGGGACTGGTCGGGGGGTGTGGGAGGGGCACAGAGATCTAAAACTTTTTCTCCCACCTTCCCTTTAATTTCATTTCTGACTATTTGTCGCTCCGATTTAGTTCTCTGGCAAAGGAGGCAAAGGAAAATGGAAGTTTGAAAAAGTGCTTCTTGTATATATATATATATATATATATATATATATATATATATATATATATATATATATATAAGATTTGAGCGTAGACGACTTTGAATGGGCACTTACTTTTGTGTTGGACCCTCCCAAGGTAAGCCAATTGGGATCGTCTCCTCTCACTGATGTGGAGATCATGACGCTAAATTCGATTTGGTAGTTATAGTCCTGTCTCTTGAGGGATGTCGGGGGGCCTTGCGTCTTCAAACCTGAAGGAAAATGATGGTAGACTAACGCTCGTTTGTCCTGCGAAGTTTATTGTTCGGCGATGCCTTCAAAACGCCCTTCCGCTCCCACCATTTAGCTTTGAAAAGACGTCTGATTCTCTTGCCCCTTTTCCTATTGTGCGCCCCCATCGGATTATACAAGTGTCATTTCTTCACTCCCACTTTGATTGGGATAGATCTATCATAATTGAAGAGGGTTGTCATGTTTAAGGAATTGTAACCGCCCTAACACCCTCCCAACCCTTAACAATCTACGTTGTCTTCACTACAAGGTTTTCTTCTTATGTACTTTCATACATTTACCTACACTTCACCTAACCTCACTATTTTGTGTTGAGACCTCCCCAAAAGCTTTTATGAGGAGTTCCTCTTTGGTTTTCGCTTTTTAGTTATAAGGGATAATAGAATCCAACTTTTGCCGGCTTGGAAAAATTTGTTTTCGTTCTTTTTCAGTTTTCCCCCAATTACTTGAATGAATAAAAAGATTCGTTTATCCATTGATTGATTGTGGAGTCGGTTTCATATTTTGCGACTCCGAGTCCAATATCTGATACTGACTCTGACTCCGCTCTATGGTTGTTGTTGTTGTTTTCTTGAAATTGAAGGGCAATAGCAACGAGGGCGTATCCCGCAGGAAACTTGTAAGGAGATCTCTGTAAAGAAAGTGAGGAAGACAGAAGAAGGGAAAACGTGTGGAAGATAATATAGCTGCAGATTACCATGCAAGCATTGGGGCCGGAAGAGCACGAAGGCCTACAGATGTCACCAACATCTCTCAGTGGTTGAATAAAAGGGTGGATGAAGAAAAGAAAGATGGTGACCAGTAAAATGAAAAAGGGGCTGGGAGAATGCAAGCATGTTACCCCCCCCCCCTCCTCAATCCCAGTTAAGAGGAAGACCTCCTCTCTCTCCTCTTATCCTATCCCGTGCCTAACCTAAGATGAATGGACGAAACCGGTCGGCGACCAGCCTGAGAAATCAGCCATAGCCAAGAAAAAAAAGGCGAGAATAGGTGAGTGAAGAAAATAACTGAAAAGGGCTAAAATAGAAATGTCCAAAAAGAGATAAAAGATGGATAGTCTCAATCTTGCCTGACAATGAGGGCGGCATTAGTACTGGAAGGGCGTGCCTCTTCTCTAGGTACCAAGTGTAACAGTCTACATGCCCTAACTTTCCGCCCCTTGCGGGTCCGCCCACTGGAAAATAAACCGACTCTGACCTATTCGACTCAGCTCCGACTAGGAGTAGCTGATAGTTTAACTCGTGAAAACAATTGCACGGGCAGGGGCGGGGGGGTATTATGACCCCACTTTAGAGGTAATGGTGAGTGTGCACATTTCCAATACATTTAGACGTCATTTGTGTTAAACTGTGGATTATTTTGTGTAAAAAGAAATGTATGTGGACCGAATCCCCTAAGTTGCATGTTAGCTAGCACAATAGAATAGACATCACACTTATTTCATTTGCTAGATTTTTGAAGGGTCGCAATTATTATATTTTCCGATTTGCTTAAACAAATATAGTTACCACTTAATGACCTATTTAAGAAATGAAAATGTTTTGTGGCCTATGCCATGAAAAGAAGCGTTTTAAATTGTGACCACCATATCTTCAAGTTCAATACCTTTAATGTGTGGTTGAAATTAATCATAAAATGAAGTCGGAGTTACACGTGTTTTATCGACTCCGATGCCACAACCCTGGTTCATGCCAAGCTAAATTTTGATAAAATTAGGTCGAAAGTACTTTTTACCTGTTACGAATATTGTTTGACCTAAATCAACGGTAAGTGTGACATTCTGCCCTTCTTGAACCTTCTTCTGGTGAAAACACCAGGCTCCATTGTTATTAAGCCGAGCCTGGTCTTCATTACTTCCCACTGACGCTCTGTGAGGAAGAAAGGAGAAATAATGATGAAGCGCCATCCTTTACCACACTGGGAGACCAAACCAATGAACCACACGCAAAAGTGGATAAATTTATAGTTCTGAGTACCTGTGTTCTTTGTACGAACTTGTTTTGTAGCCTTCTTATGTAACCTCCCTACCAGTGTCCCAACGTTTAAAAGTGTGTGTGTATTTTTTCTGTAAAAATTATTTTCATCACAATCTTTTTTACCTTTGTAATTTTTTCGGTAGTTTTGGTTTCTATGTCTTATCATGTCTGTTCTCCTATCATTATTTACGACAGTGGAGTAGACCCAACTAAGGTTAATGAAGGAGTTATATTCCTTCTGCACAGGAAAAAAAAATAAAGAAATTCCTCTGTCGAATGTTCATTACTCTCTGGTCCATTTTTAGAGACGCTGAGCATTCTCTGTCTAGTGCTGGACATCATAATAAAGCCTTTACCATGTCCACAAGCAAGGACAAAGGGATATCGTGATAAAACAAAGACTCTGGAAAGGGTAGGAGATAGAATTGCCTGCCTTAACGTAGATCGAGGCAAACGAATCTCCCGATCAATCCAAAGCCAATTTACCCACTGAGTTAAGAAAACTGGTTCGCCACTCACTATCTCCGCATACTTTAACATAACGGTCTAATAACTAATTTCACAAAAAGGAGAAACATTTCAAACATCTATTAATTTATTAGAAGTACAAAATGAGATAACTTTTAGATCTATTTATCATTAATTTGAGACTTGTTCTTGATGCTTAGAGTTAAAAATTTTCATCTCAGGTTTATTGTTCGGCAAAGCAACGTACATATCATCCTTAAGAGTTTGCACTCCATAATTCGTTTTTTTAAAATTTTTGTCGCCATTGACGAGGCTTGTTATCACAAATATGGAGATAAAGGTGGAAAATTAGTTATGTGGCTTTTTCAATGAGTTAGGGTACCCTTCCTGTAGTCAGAGGCCCACCCCTACCCCTACCCCTAAAACACCACAAGTCACTAATCCTTCATTATGTAATAATTAAGTTTATGTGCAGAATCAACACATATAACAAGAGATAGAGAATACATATCGACTACATCCTATAGTTTTTGCAATTAGTACATCTTTTTATAAAAGGACAGCGTGCATTATCATAGATGGATTTTATTTAGAGCTCTGTTGGCAAAACTAATATAATTTCCGATCATCAATAGTGTACCGTCATTACATGATGTACAGCCAACTAGTATTTCCATAAAAAAACATGCTCACCTAGATAAGAGGAAAACAGATGTGGGCACAGTTAATCGTTAAAAATGTAAGGGAAGTTAATGCTAAAGTGTTAACATTAAGTATTATTTATAATTATAAAACAATACAGAAAACGTTTTTCTGCTCTAAAACCACCCCAAAACTGCCCAAACTATATTTTTTGTAAAAAAATATATAGGCAAACTATTATATGTCCAAACTATTGTACATATAGTTGGACATTTTTTTATGTGATTTAGAGCAAAATAAGACTTTTTATCTATTGTTTATAATAATCAAATATTTACGTTAACGCTTTATTGTTAACTTACGTTACATTTTTAACCAATTAACGATTAACTGGGCCCACGTCGGAGGAAGCCTTAATTAAAATATCCTGGCCAGTGTTTGGAGTTTTCAGCTCTTTACAAAACAGAAACCACTATCCACTACTCCGCTACCTTAGCTAGCTTAAACCACTACCGCTACAAGCGCTACCTTTTCAAAATCGCGAAACTTCTACCCGCTACTCTGCTATCGCTCATTTTTATTGTAAAGCGCTACTAAAGCGCTGCCCTTCTCCCAGCTTTTCACTGATTTTAATAAATTTCAAGGAAAACTACTGTATATTACATTCAAAATTAGCAGTTTTTTTGCTTATATAAACTGCTTCCGCTACCATTTAGAGAGTCCGCAAGTAGCGGAGTAGCGGAATAATATATCGGATCACCCAACTCTGCATATTTCCCACCAATAAATCTGCCAAATCCAAGGAGCTGACATTTCTATTTGTAAATCAAATTTTGGATTAAATTTGATTTGCTATATAACTTTCTCATTTTCTTTGAACGACATCTTCGATATCTTACGGCTGATTGTATTGATGGAAAGAGAACCTTCGAGATGTTATCGAGCTTCTTTGCCAAGCATAGTTTTTCAACTATAATACTGCACGTAGAAACAATAATTTCCCTTCACTAGTGTCAGGCTTCATTTTGAGGGCTATCAGTTGTGCAATTTTTTAAGAAGCTTCACTGGCAGTATAAGCTATGGTAACTGGTTTAATAATTATATGAGAGTTTTATTCTACTCCTCTAATAAACGTATGAAATAAGACAACATTTTTCTGTGAGATGCAAGGGTGCTCGGGAGTAAGATGCCATTTCAGGTACCTTGTTATCATGGCTTCAGTACTGAATGATTGGTTACCCATAAACTACACACAAATGGTGAAGATTTACTTCATTATTGTTTCATAAAATCCGGGGGGGGGGGAAATAAATTTCTTTTCCTATGTAATCTTTTGAACCAGACGTGCTAGGAGAAACTTTAGTGTCCAAATTTAAAGATTCAATGAAAGCCGCCACCAGTTCAAGTTCGTTCTTCCGGAGCTTACGTTCTCTCGCAATAAACTTATCCATTCAGTTAAGGATTTTAATTTATCCAAATTCAGTCATTTCGTATTCTAAAATTATATTAATAATTCTGAAAAAAATGAAAAACAAATTAATATAGCAAAGTAGCGCAAAAATGAAGAAATCTAAACATTTAAATGATTTTAAATTGATTGATGTTGTGCACTAATTTAAAAATGCTGTGAAAATGAGTCAAATAATTAAATTTAAAAACAGGAAAAATAATTCCGTCATCCTTTCTGATTATTCACCGCACATTTCGCTTATTTGACAAATATTTCGCTTATTTGGTTATTTGCTATATATTTGCATTGAAGTCAAGGGTGGTTATATTGAAAAATAATAAAGCACTTTTCCTCATATCTCGTTTCCTTATATCTGAATTGCAAAACTTATTGACCGCCCCTCGTACTTCGCGATTTTCTACACAATTTACTTATTTGCCACCTCTTTAGCTAATTTCCACATATTTTGTTTAGTTGCCACAAAATCCGCGCACCTGTCACATATTCCATTATCTTTATGCGACAGCATACACTCGCTTTCTACCGAAGAATTTCATTCTACGGAAGAACTTTTGTTTACAAGAAGGAAACGTCCGCACAAGATTGTCACTCTCGAAGGCGCTCCATTCAGTTGAAGGCTGCGCAAAGGTTTCCCACGGAAACTAACCCGCTTGGTCATCAGAAAGCCAGTATCTTCAGCGCTTTTTTTCTCTGACGCCTCTTCTCACCTACGATCATCCTCCTTTAACTCATCCACCCTCACCCCATCCCCTACTGGTGTAAGAGAGTATAATATTTTTCATCCGGTCTTCATATTTTAATATGTCTGGCTAAATTCACCACATTCCAATGCCCCAGGGGTACATCGGCTAGTTGTGGAAGCTGCTAATCATAGCCTACTTCAAACTATGCTATTTGCTTTGAAAAGGCATAATGTGAGGCTCCGAGGAAAGCAGATTTGGGGAATAGCCCACTGCCAAACTCGTGGTCATAGGTGTTCTGGATAATGTTACTTCACTTCAACCTCTGGGATGTTCCAAAAGAACCTCTAGGGGTCCGTCCAAGACCACAGATGGATATGAAACCGTATGTGTGTACGCCGGAAGCAGTGAAGAATAATCAAGACCCCGAAGTGCCCCCCTCCCTCACTGGTGGGAGTTGATTCGCCCACCATTCAGCAGAGGTCCGTCATTAGTCATCCCTCGGAGGATCCCACCCAAATCCATCCATTCATCTATCCACCCCATAACTCACCCTCGGCAGCAACCTCATACTGGAGAAACAAGCCAAAATAGAAGCAAGGAAAATTCATCCCTCGAAAAAAGCAAAACAAACTCAGAAAAATATTTTTCTCAGACAAAAAAAATACTAGTGCAATCTCCAATTAAGACGCCCACTGGAAAGAAGAGGAACCCAAGTAACTGGGGGATAGACCCCCGGGGAATAATGGAGAACTTTAAGGCGCTAAGAGGGTCCCGCTCAGGGTCTTCGACGGTCACACGGAACCTGACCGTGAAAAGACCCTCCACAGGATACTCGCGGAGATCGGAGTCATCGTGCTGAGACTCAAGGACCAGTACAATAGCTACATCGCTCTCTGTGATACGGAATTGGACTCAACGCCTGGAAACCCCTAGCCGTGACGACGATCAAGAGATCCGAACTCTGCAGGCACCTCGACCCTTGGATCGGGGAGCACTCCGCACAAGAAATGAAAACGGAACTAAAAAAAGATCAAACATGGACTAAGATCGAGGAGATATTAAAATTCAAGAAACAATCGGAAGAAGAACACTCCTACCTTTTCAAAGCTATCTTCAAGAAAACTGAAATGGTAACAAAAGCGACGGAACATGGACTTCTGGCCTTTTACACCAAAATAGCACCTGGCCAGATAGAGAGAAAGCTTCATTTCTGTCCAGATCTGCTTTAAGTGCTATGCCTTAGATAACCATTCGACAAGAGAATGAACGTCCCAAGACAAGAAGTGTTCTGAGAGTTCAAGCACAGAGCAGAGATGGGAAGGGTGTAAAAGCAAGAAAAAAAGTATGCAAACCATGGAGGCCCACATCGCACACTTGCAATGTCCTGCCAGAAGAAAAAGGGCAGGACTTTGCAAACTCCACAAAATCGACCCAAGAACAGAAAACCGCCTTGAACATCGAGGGAAACATGAGGCTGGATCTGATACACTTTGTAAACATGACCAAACCAGGAAGGTATGCAGAAGAACTAAATAAATTGTTGACGAAAAACGGACTTAAACCCATGTGGTTCCCCGATAACCCACCTTCAAATGACCTGTACCGAATCTCCATGAACCCGGAACAGGAAAAAATAATAAGCCGACCACACCAACTGGAGAATACAATCTCAAGATCCTTACCCTGAACGTAGACGGATGGAGAACAAAGACACTAGTATTCAGTAACATCTTAAGAAAAATAGACCCAGACATCGTAATAATTACAGAACACGAAATAAATCTAGAAGAAGAAAGCATAAAAATACCCAACTATAATATAATAGCAGTAAATTCAACACAACACGATATGATGGAACTGCCATAGGGATCAGAAGATGAGTAGCTTTCTCCAAAATAAAAAACCTAGAAGAGTCATATTTAGCTATCAAGCTAAAGATGACAACGGGAGATCTAGTCATAGCCGGGGCATATCACCCCACCACCCGGCGTTCATATCTTCCGACCCCTAACTTCATTCGCATCTTCCACCGCCCGTCATCAGCAATACTTCTAGAGGACCTGAATGCAAGGTGCCGATCAACAGGTTATACGACTGGCACTAATGGCAACGGCAAGGCCCTGGAACTCCTATTAGGGAGACAAATAGTGTAGAGGGAAGGTCCCAACTTCCCAACATTTCTTTTGAAGAGGTCTTCAACCACTCCGGACATCATCCTGACAAACCCAAACATCCCTCTAAGCCTCCACACCTCTCCTAGCCCTACAAGAATATCGGGTTTGTCACATAAATCTCCACCTCCCCTATACAAATTGAATTACTGAGAAGAAAAGCATTGTCCAGGAACAACTGAAACGCATACAAAGCTAATCTTTCTGAGTAAAACATCGCCACACTTGACGAAAGCTCCCTAAAAGAAATATACTCTCATCTAGAAAATATCTCTGACCTAATGACAGAAGCATAGCCACTCCACACCCCTAAAACAAGCTATAGAAACACCCTCGCACCATGATTGACCGAAGAAATCAAACTAAAATGCAATAAACATGTTCGAGGAAATCCGTCAATACGGAAACATCAGGGACAGGTACGTACGACTGAGAAATTTACGAACTAATACAAAGAAATATGAACACGATATGGAATAACCTAATCGAAAGAATAGATATTGCGAGAGACCCCAGAAGGTTCTAGAACCAGTATAGAAAATTAAAAGTTTGCCAACCCAAAGAAAAGTGCATTTAAAAGAAGGAGAAGCTAAGATAGACAATGACATACAGATCAAAGCTCGCTTCAGGAAACACTGGTCGATTTGTTAAAGATCTTCTCCATTGCCCAGGAGGAAAACCAGAATTACGCGTTGGCTTTTGAACAAGGGAGCCCGAACTCTGCCCTTACTCACGCGTAGACGAAACCCGGGAACAAAGGAACGAAGGAAGGCCCTTTACTCTAGAAGAACTAAAAACAGCCCTATCATCATTCAAACAGAGAAGCCCAGGAATGAGTGGTATCACCAGGCACTACATAACAAACGCCTCTGACAACATACTAACATCATTACTCAAAATCATCAGCGCATGCCTAAACAAGGCATTTTCCAGCCGCGTTGAAGATAGCGAGATTGATATTCCTACTAGAACCTGTAAAACCTAAGGTGCACATTGAAAGCTACCAAGCAATCTCGCAGTTGGCGGTTATTGGTAAGCTACTCGAAAAACTTAATGTGCTGACCTGGGATTAGAATCAAACCTGACACGAATCCTCTGCAGTTATCTTAATGAAAGAAAAAGAATAATTTCTATCAACGGCTTCACCGGCGATGCCTTCATCTTAAATGCCCATAAGGGGGTGACTCAGCCCCACGTTATATATCGTGTATACGAAAGACCTCCCACAAGCCACGGATGACTACGCAATGTATGTTCAAATGGCAGATGATGTCTCTCAGATTATTGTAAACGAACGCAAGAACCCGAGAGACATCGCGCCACGAACTGCTCGCGAAATCACAAACTTTAACGATTTCGAGAGAGCAAATAAAATAAAAACGAGCACGGACAAGTTTCGTACAATTCCCCTAAATTGACACGAAACTCATCAGGTCGCTGCAAACAACATCGAGTATCCATATGGTACCGAGGGCAAAGTCCTTGGTCTGAAGATCTTGAAAATTAGGATTCAGTTCGCACGTTAACGAAAAAGTTAACCAAGCTAAGACCGTCCTCTTCACCCTATACAAGTTCAACAACCACAGAGAGAAGAATAAAATAACACTTTACCTAGCACTTAGACGGCCAATTATGACATATCCGATAATTCCTATACACACTTTACCAAAAAAAAAGATCCTCCAAATGCATAGGGTCCAAAACCAGGCGACCCACTTCATTACGAAATCATCAAGCAGAGACGGAACACCATTGCGTGTTATGCATCAAAGATCACAACTAAAGTCAATAAACATATTTATTCATGAACGCGCCCCCAAAATATGGCTCAAGATAAAAAAGGTCTTCCCAAACGAAGTTGTAAACAAAATCAAACTTACGGGCAGAGAAAACAGAAAATTAAATTTCAAGAAAAACTTAAAAAACAGTAGAGAAAAGGTTTGAAACGAAACCGAACTACTTTACAGCTAAAAAAAAACCCCGAAATGATGAGAAAAAACAACGGAACAAGAAAAATATAAAAGCACGAGAGTCCACCCATAATTTCCATTAAAAGTAAAAATAACAGTAATGTCAATGCTCGGAAGAGATAAAATCCGAGAACAAAACTTGAAAGCTAAAATAAACCAAACCAAAGAGAATTAAAAAAAAAATCAAGAAAAAACAAGCTTCCAGAGAAGAAAGGCTCCAATGCTCAAAGGGAAAATAATATAACCATAAGTAAAAAAATGCAATACGAAAGCGTTAGTAAGGCAACCCGGCACATATCACTATCACTCTCACTCTAATCATTGATCATAATCATCTCCTCTCCTCATCCATTTCATTAAAACCACTCATCCCTCACTTAAACAATGATTTCAACTTTTCCTATCCCTCTTGAATCTTGAATCTTGAAAGAGAAAGATAGAATAAGAGATGAAGGAGTTTGGAAGAAAGGGTCGAGGGTAATAGTGAGAAAAGAAAAGAAGTGCTAGTCAGATATGCATGTATGTGGGTGCCCGGTGAACGGGCCATCTCCATTTGTTATTTTGTATATTTTTTCGTATTTTTTAATGTTGTCCCATTGCAGGATCTTTTAATTATTTTGTATTTGTTATTGTTATTCTAATTTGTCCCATTTGGGGAATTTTTTTTTATATTATTGTTTCGCAATTTTTTCTTTCCTTTTAGTTGTACTTTGGTATAGGTTCCGTTATTCTGGTGCTAGGGAGGTATCTTTTGTATACACCTCCCTCTGCCTCTCGATCTAGAGCCGCTACAGTCTCCATAGGCAGAATAGCCTCTAGTCTTGCCCAGACGTCTCGACCTTTTTTATAGAGGTATGTCTTTAGTGGTTCAAGACCTGTTTCTTCATAGAGGCTTCTCGAGGTCCGATACCTATACCACTTAGCGTTAGTAATAAACCGGGGGCCTCGATTTTGCACTCTCTGGAGTATTGTGATATTTATCATTGACGCTGCGTTGAACGGAATAGCAGGGTACACCAGTTTCGATCTGACTAGACTGGTGTACAACTTCTTTTTATTGGTTGTGCTGATGTTTCTGAATTGGAGGAGTTTATCGAGTTCAGTGTTGGCATATCCAATCCTGGACTGACGTGTCTGTTCATGCCAGTACTGGCAAGTTTGTAGCTGAAGACTGCCACGTGCGGTGAGTAATCAATTTTGGAGTTTTCTAGATTGAGAGGGACGGAACGACGTCTCCCTATTGCAGTTGCTGAGAATTTTAAAACGTTGGTCTGTATTTTCCAGCGTTTCTCGAACCTTGAGATTCTTTCAGCTTTTGCTGTCGTGGTTCTGGCCATCATCTTCGCAGAATTTGTTCTCCGAGCCACAACTTAGGTAATATCGTCCGCATATTGGATGTTGAGAGTTCTCCCATCAGAGGGCTTGGCGACGTTTCTCGTAAAGATGGTGTAGAGAGTGGGGATTAGACATCTTCCCTGAAAGACGCCGAACAGGAGCTCTAAGGCTTCCCCTGTATACTTCTCGAAGGCAATGGCAGCTTGCCTGTTGGTCAAGTAGCTACAGAGGATCTTTTCGAAGTGAGGCGTGAGTCTTAGTCACGAGATTTTGTACTACAGGCCGTCGATCTAAACTTTGTGGAAGGCCTTCTTTACGTCTCTGCAAACGACGTCGATCCAGCCGTGTTGAAGCATGTGGGCTATAGCTGTTTCCTTGCTTCGGTGTCTTCTGAATCCGTGCTGTTCCAGGTTCAGCAGAGAGTGCTCTGACAGGTGTTATCTCTCTCCCACACGTTTACTTCTTTTACTATCCCGATCCCGATCACAAACTTCATTCTTTGCTACTTACGGCCACCAAACAACTACTGCGTCGCCTAAGGAGGCACCGCAAATGGAAAACTCTACATCAATGCCACCTGAACAATGACAAAGATTTCCGTCTGAAGATACCTAAGAAGGGTGAAGGCTCAGGGCCAAAATTGGAATTAGTTTTAAATACGACCAAATAAAATGGATCTTCCTTTGGCTGAATTTTAATGCCGTAAGGAGGACATCGCCTTGCTTTCCTGGCCGGCGTGATGAAGGGACTCAGCACCCCGCCCGGCCCCAGCTTAGCTTCTTCTCCTTGTTTCTGACACCCTGTCTTCGTGCCCTGCTTCCTCACTTTCCTTACAACCTCTCCCACAACTTTCTCTGGTCTGCCTCTAATTTCACAGGGTAAACACCGACCAGCTTCCTCTCACCCAACCATCCCCTTACCCTTGAGCTTTGGTTTCTGGTGGTGGGTTTTAAAAACTGCGTCAATCCCACCATCACCTTCCTCACATACTCATTTTCTCTTTTCATGGACCATTAATTTTGCGCCCAACCTAAGAGGAGGTACCATGCTGATGGAATGTCTGACCACCGAGCGGGAGGAGTGGCCGCTAATAGCGGCATCCGGCTTTGCCGACCCCATATTGGCCACTCGCAGAGTGAGCTAATGCGCGAAGTGATTAGCGTTTGCATCCCGTGGCAATAAAAAGGTCCTCATGTCCATTGATGAAAATGAAAAAAAAAAAAAATCTCAAGAACTCCCGAACCTTGCTCTCCCACCGGACCTCTGTTTGAACCAAACCTCTTCTACTGGAGAGGCAGCGTACTCTACCCCTAGGCCCCAAGGTGCAGTGGACCTCCCCCCCTTCCTTATAAGGAGGCGCCCTTAGGCGACTCCATCTTGTTTCTAGCGGCAGTTTCTCCGTTACTTTCACAGGAGACTGCAAAGAAAGCCCGCAGGCGGCCCATTATTGACCGCTCTCGGTGGGAACGGCTCGATAGGGCAAACCACATTAGGGGCGCAAGGGATAGCAGGGCCCGTCGGTCCATGCCCCCTAACGTCCTTTACTCGTGTATTCTGAGTTTACAGGGGGGTAGCGTACCTGCCCTCCTCTCTTCCCCGATGGATGCCGGTTCGTCGGCCCTAGACAAAACGAAAGGTACCTCGAATGGGAGCCGAGATGTCTTGTGGCGGATGACCACATAGAGGCCCCTCTTTGAGATGGACAAGGTCCCTGAGGTGACACAGCCCCAGATAGTAGAATGTTGGCCATATATGACATTACATTAAAACTACCTAACCATGTAGCGGTCTAATTCGAACGTGTAAAGAGAAAACAGGGATGGGCCTCGAGACGACCCCTACACTCTTCGTCACGTTCCACTGTGACAAGCTCCCTGAGTCGGTGCGTGCAGGTTGGTATCGATACTGCGTGAAAGGCATTCATGCAACTGCCCCTGATGTGCTATTACTGCCACCGCTTTGGTCATACGAGTCATTCCTGTAGACGTTCAAATTCGGAGTTACCCGAATTTTGTGTAAATTGCCCCAAGGCCGCATACGATAAGTCAAAATCGTGTTTGGCCGCGTGGGTCAATTGCGAGAGCCACATCCCACTTCTTCAAAGCAATGTGGGGCGCATCCCCTGGAGAGAGAAACCCTGGCCGTTCAGGCTACCGATCGTCTCTCATTTCACGAGGCTATGGACTTGGTCCTTTCGCGCCCAGTGCTGCCTGGGACGTCTTAGGTCTCAATGTTAAGAAAGACACCCTCTGTTCCTGGTCCCTCCATGCCTACGAGCACGGTTGGTCCCGCGCCTATTCGGAACCCTTTTGCGGGTTATACCCTTCCAGGACGCTCCCCTGGTACAGCTGGCGGCAGAAAGGGTTCACACCCAGCCCAGGCTAAAACCAGGCTCCACCCCTCCACCTGCCTGGCCGTTTCCTGTAACGGAAAATGGCCACGAGCCTCCATCGAGTTGTTAGACTCACATGAGGCAACACTCCTGAAGTTGGTCGTAAGGCTGTCTTCCTGGTTGCTTCAAGCTAGTCCCCGAAAGGAGGACAGCACCAAATGAGCTTCGGCTCCTACGCACACACTCAGTGCTAGGCTGAGTGCCTCGAAAGCGGTGGATCCTCCAAAGGAGGGAGAAAATACACTCATGGCAAGCCCAACCTCCCCCGAGAAGTCCTCGAAGGCGACAGCGCCTTTAGCACATTGTCCTGCCAACAGCGCCCGGAGCTCTGCCTCCAGGGAGCTTACGGCCATTCCTGTGGCGGCATTCTCTTTGAAGAGGGCCCCCGCATCTCCTCCGAGCTAGGCCTGGAGGGCATATTCCTTCAATGAAATTGTCGTGGACTCCGGGCCAACTGGGTGGAGCTGCGGATGCTTGTCTCCTCCCGTTTTCTTTTAGCTATCTTTTTGCAGGAGACCATGCTGGGCGCCTGCCCAATGCCCACCCTCACGGAGTATAAGGGTTTTTCGACCCCACCATTAGGAGATGGGGGCCAGGCAGGAGAATGCACTATTTAAACCCGGCACGATGTCTCCGTTCTTCTATTTGTCTCAAATACATCCTTTCAGTTAGTAGCTGTGCAACTGCACCTAGATAGGATGTATACTGTTATTTCTGAAAACATTCAACTGTAAGTCGATTTCGACGCTTAGGACTTCCGCCGCCTCGTGGCACGGTTTCAGAGTCCCTTTCTCTTGCTCGGGGATTTGAACAGTAGACCCCCCTTCCCTTGGGAGACTATTCGATCAATCTCAGGTGTCAAGTCCTTGCCAATCTGATTGACGAGCTGGAGATAGGTGTCCTAAATGTGGATGAGTTTACGCATCACTGCTCGAGAACTGCTTCATTTTCCTGCCTCAATCTATCTTTGTGCTCTTCAGATACACAGCCTGGTTTTGGGTGGAGAGTAGTCGATGATCTCCATGGTAGTGATTACTTTCCGATTCAAATATAATTTTCTGGGCTGCTGCCGCCCGAGAGCCCACCCCGGTGGTACTGGGCGTGGGCGCGGTGGTCCGCATTTCAGGAAATGACTGATTTCTCTGTCTCAGTCGGAGAGTTCGGGTTGGTGTATGCGGCCGTTGAGTTACTCTCTGGCAATCTCATCGCCGTAGGCCTAACTACTATTCCTAGAACGTCTGGCCGTTTTATATGCCTACCGCTTCGAGTGTGAGACGTCCTTCAAACAGAAGCGTTATTCCTACATGCGTTATAAGCGCCTCCCGAACGATTTCACTGTCAGTAAATTTGGTCGAGCTAGGGCTAGGTTCCGGTACGTTTCGAAGCACGCCCGCTGCTCTTCCTGGCGGACATACATGTCTTCACTTAATAGGAAGACCCCTCGAGCAGAAGTGTGAAAGCAAGTCAAAAGGATTCGAGGCAAGTTCTCGCAGGACCTCCCCCCTCCCGTTATCCATGAGAGTGGGACCGCAATCGCGGACCCCGCATCCCTTGTGGGAGTCCTTTGCGATCGCTTTCTTCGCATTCTCTAGTCGGGATGCTGTTCAATGCACGCCATGATATCGCAGAAAGCTGCCAACTAGACTTTACTTCCAGATGCATTAAACTGGTTAAGATCTATAGAGGCGATTTTTCATACTTAAGAACTTCTTAGTCTCATCCCTGCAAATTGTGAGGCTTCCTATTAAAACAATTTTAACCGAGTTTTAGCTCAATTGAACGAGTTTTAGTAGTGCCACAAAGCTAAAAAAGTTTGAGGTTGTACAGTTCTTCCACACCACCCATGAGGTAACTGTAATAGGCGCCTTTTTTAATGTGGTATCCCCAGGAGGCCTATTCCACATTGTTTTGCAATTAACTCATTTTTGGTAAGATGATTATCGTAGCTCTTAATCAAGGCTACCGCTCTCTCTGCATTGTCATTGATGACATTCATAGTATGAGTATATTGTTTTACTGTTTGATACTCATTTCTTTCACTCCATTCTGAAGGGGCTACCTCGAAAAAAGAGGAAATGAATGACAATTTCGTGAAGAAATGTCGACCTGATTCAGTTTTGAAGTTAGCAAGAGTTTTGTCTGATTTACTCTCTTTTTCTCCCAGTGTATATCGTTTCTCTGGATGCTGTGAGCCAGGCATCTGCGACGCTGCAGGCATCTTTCTCTTTAAATCTAGAGTGACACCTTCATCATGAAGGCAAGGTACACAAGTTCTTCGTTTAGATACCAAAAGTGACGACTAAGTGCTTTGTTGGCTACAGAAGCAAGTTCCTTATCTTCAGATACTTGGAAACTTTGCAAGTACTCAAAGTCCTTTCGTGGAGCAGTGGATGCATTTGAAGATGTAAACCAGTTGGGAACGTAGTACTGTACAATAAACTGTGCAAATCGGTCGACTGATGTCTGCTCTTTCTTGGTCATTTAAAAATGTGACTTGAAGAGTACTATTTTAATTAAATAAGTAAGCTTTGCTCGATACATTGCTCCAGGCTGTTTGAAGGAAAAGCTTTCTGTCCCCCCCAACTAATTATGCAACTAATAGTTGCAAAGTTCTTTGTAATCTGCTCGAGGCTGATGACATTTCACTGTTCTTGACAAAAGTTAAGCACAGCTTCTTTCCTAGAAAGACATGACAGACATGTATTGTGTGCTTCATACGATGAATTATTGATAGTCTTCCAAGAATCACGGGAACGCTTGAATAATTGAATTTCTGGCCCGGATGCAGCAAAAAAACACTGTTAAAATGTTAGATACAATTATTTCATGAATATGATGCCTGCAAGGAAAAGCTAGAAGACCTCTATTTAGTTTTGTTTCTATTGTCACACATGCACTTTTTAGGACCAGTGTTACTGGCAGTGGTGTCAAAACACATGGATTTATCACTGTCCTAGATATTCCAATCTTGAAGAAATTTCACAGCTGCTTTTGCTGTTTCAGTACCTGTACCTGTACCTGACGTTAGTTTTGGTATTCCCAAAAGCTTAGAGTTACCACCACCAGACACTAACACAGGCAATATATCTATATTTTCATTGCCAATTAAATCAGACATTAATTTGCCATCCCAATGGACTTTAAGAGGTGCATATGTAGCGAATGTTTGCTTCAAACTATCTGCTAGTTCGTTACACAGTTCTTTTCTTTTTCTTTGCCGGTGACTTCTACTTTTATATGGTTATATCATCAATATCTTTTCTGAGAGCTACGAGGGGCAGTCAATAAGTTTTGCAATTCGGATATAAGGAAACGAGATATGAGGAAAAGTGTTCTATTATTTTTCAATATAACTACCCTCGACTTCAATGCACTTGCGCCACTTGTCCCTGAGGCATCGAATTCCCGACAACCAGAAATCTCCCGACTGCTGTTCAATCCACTCCTGGTCGGTGAGCTGGGCATCTTAACCGTCCCCAAACCGGCGTCCACGCAGTGCAGCCTTGAGCTACCGGAATAAAAAGTAGTCACTAGGGGCCAGATCCGGACTGTAGGGGGGATGGTTGAGCTCCTCTAATCCGCACTCGCGCAGGGCAGCTTGTGCAACTCTGGCCTTGTGGACAGGGGCATTGTCATGGAGGAGCAGGACACTGCGTGTCAACTTGCCGCACCGTTTCTGACGGATGCACTTCTTCAACCCAGCCAGTTCCTCGGCGTAATATTGGCCTGTGATGGTCCTTCCACAAGGCGCATAGTCCACCATCAACACTCCCTCAGAATCCCAGAAGATGGTGGCCATGATCTTCCCGGCTGAGTGTTGGGTCCGGAACTTGATGGGGGTCAGAGAACCCCTGTGCTTCCAGGCCATGCTTTCAAGCTTGGTCTCGGGATCCCAGTGATGGACCCACGTTTCATCACCTGTCACTATGCGTGACTCAAATCCCACCGGGTCTTGGTTGTACAGGAGCAGCAGCTCCTCTGAACTTTGATGACGTTGAAGTCAATCATGGGGCGTGAGGTTTCGTGGGGTTTCTTGGGACCCAACGGGCAGTGACCTTGGTCATGGCCAAATTGTCGTGAATGATGTTGATAACACTTCCATGTGATATTTCAAGTTTTCGCTCGATTTCTTCGACCTTCACCCGTCGATTTTCGAGAATCATCATCCCCCCACGGGCCACAATGTCCTCGTTGGTCACGTCTGATAGGGGTCATCTTCAAGGGACTCGCGACCATGGCGGAACTTCCTATTCCAGCGAGCAATGGTTGCATAGGAAGGGGCTGTGTTGGTGTACACTGCAACCATGCGTTCATGGATCTCTTTTGCATTCTTGCCTTCCTTGGTCAAAAATTTGATCACTGCGCGGTGCTCAACCTTCTCCATTGTTGAAAAATTTGTGACTGACGATGTGCGATCAGCTACTGCTTCTTAAATAGACGAGGCAGGAGCGTGCGGCTGCAGGTCCTGACTTGTTGTAACTTGTCCTAACACCCCCACAAACAGCCATCCCCCTTCCTCTGTTTTGCCCTACCGATTCGCAAACCTTATTGACCGCTCCTCGTAAAAATGGCAAAGAATACGCACCAACGCAAGAGGAGAATAATTCACTCGAATTCCTATTTCACGTTTATTTATTCATTGTTTCTTTATATCTTGATGATTTTATATTGGCTCTCGCAAGTATAAATGTTTGAAAATTAAGAGAAATCAATTAAATATCCTAAAAAAATAAAATAAATACAAATCGGAACATACAATGATCTTCAACACCTTTTATATAATATTCAATTTTGTTGGAAACCGATATATAATTTTCACCCATAATTTGCCGCTTTCGTTTCCATTTCTGTTCGGTTTGAGCTCGTGAAAATCAAGAAAGAGGAATGACGGCAATCTGAAAACGCGTGACCTTTTAGCAGCCACTTCGGTTAGTAGTTGTGGGAGGAGAGTGGTGGGGGGGGGGCATATGACCCATGGGGATATTGATCTCAAATCGATAGCGAATAATGGAATTATTAAATCCCCGCCGCGGATTTCACTTCAAGATGCGAGAATCGATATATAAAGAAATAACTTATTTTCACGCATATCACCTTCCGATGAGCAACAGTTAACTTTCACAAATTTTAGTTGCTGAGAGAACTGAACAACATTAAAAGTAACATAAGTCTGCAGGAGCCTCACAAAATTTTAGATTTTTTCAAAAGTTTTATATCTAGTTTTAAAATAGCTAAATTTGTAGTTAATTCACCTAATATTTCAATCTAAAAGAGATATACCCCGCTAAATTAAAAATATGCATTCATTTGAAAAGAATTTGTATTTTTTCACTTTATCTTCATTTGGGGGGAGGACCTAATTTCTTTTTTGGCACTCACCCCTCTGGTGTAACTTTTTAACAAGCAGCCTCCAAGCATTATATAGCTAGGGTTTTAAAATGGATTAATATATTAAATAAAATAACTAAATCTTACAAACTCTAATTTTGGTACTGCGTATCTGCACCTTTTCTCGGATAATCTTACAAATAAACGATTGATTCTTCTTCTTAAATCATCGTTTTATCATTTTCTTTGCAAAGCCTGTGCCAGCAACATAAGCGACCTTTGTCTCCTTAGCGCATGCGCAGGCATAATCCCTCTCCCCCATCGCCCACCACTCCTTCTCGGAGGGAATCTTCAACAAAGACTTTTAATGTTTATTTGAATTGAGAGCCCAGGATCTCTTTATCCCAGTGCTCACAGGTACATATGGAATTTGTGCTTGATGTACAACTCTTCTATGGTTCAATCCCGCCATTAAGAGTTTCCAGATGATGATACTGGGCTTTAAAATCACTTGAATGGATAATGACTTGAAATATTACTAAAAATAGAAGAGATGCAAACACTTTTGAGGATATTAGGAAGGCAATGGCCGTATTCTTCTTGATTTTCGGATAATACTCGTAATTGTTTTTATAACATTCAAACGCACACACAAGTATAAATATGGTTTGTTTTTATGTTTTTTTTTTCATCAGCAATTAGCACATATTTTGAGGCTTATTAATTCGCTTTTTCTAAGAGTTTTTTTAAAGCCCTCAAATAATAATTTAAGGATTAAATTTCCAACACATTAGTTTAGGCAATAATAATTTATTTTATTAGGTTGAGGAATAAGTTCTTGCGTTTTTTTATGTTGTGTTAATTTAAGTTTTGTTGACGTGATTTTTGCACATACTCGTATTAAGAAACAATAATAAATAATGCGAGCAAAATTTGCAAAGGTCTCTTAACAGCGTAGACTATTAGGCTTTTGTTTAGGCTACGTCTTGAAGTTGAGTAATAAGTCATTGCGGTTTATTTAAAAGTTCTGTTAATTTAATTTTTGTTCTGTACCCTCAAAATGGAATGTCAAGTTGAAAGAAAGGCGCATTTACAACACTTGTTGTTATTCATTTTCAATCGAGATGGGAACAATACAAACACAACCAAAGTTCGTCGCGATATTTGTGCTGTGTACGGAGAAAATGCATTATCAGAAAGGGCAGCTCAATGGTGGTTTTCACGTTTCAAAAACGTTCTGGTCGCCCCATTAAGTTGGATCAAGATCGATTGAACGACCTTCTTCATTAAAATCCTCGTCAATCGACTAGAGAATTGGCGTGTGATCAGAAAACTGTAGTGAATCACCTTCATTCGATGGGAAAAGTTAAAAAACTCGGTGCATGGGTTCCGCACGCTTTGAGCGAAAGCAACAAATTTCAACAATCGACGATTGCCGTAGGTTTGCTTGCTCGTCACAAGGCTACTTGTGGATATAAGGACAGATTTCTTCACTGCATCATCACTGGCGACGAAAAGTGGTGTGTTTATGTCAACATGAACCATCGAAAACAATGGCTTAGCCCAAATAAAAAAATACTTCCGCGATTAAAGGAAGGACTTCATCCACGAAAGACGATGCTGTGTGTGTGTGTGTGGTGGGATTGTGAAGGCATCATTCTTTATGAGCTCCTTGCTAACAACGAGATTGTCAATGCAGAACTCTACGTTCAACAAATGTATTGACTCGCCGAAGCTATTCGTGAAAAGCGACCTCATCGACGTTATGGAGTCCTTCTGCAACACGACAATGCTCGTCTTCACATTGCCAATATGACAAAAGACGCCATCCAAACGCTTAATTGGGAAATCCTGCCGCATCCTCCATATTCGTCAGACTTGACTCGAACGGATTTCCATCTGTTCCGATCGTTCTCCAACAATTTGCGCGGCGTTTCGTTCAATACTAATGTAGAATTAAGAGCCTGGTCAGACGAATTCTTCGAGTCAAAATCCAGAGATTTTTATTGCAGATGCATCAAAAAACTAGTTGAACGTTGGGAAGAAGTGGTAAATAACAACGGAGAATACATTATTGATTAAATTGCATATTGTTATCAATTAAAATGAAGTTTTTCTAAAATTGTTAATGGTAATGAATAAATTTGAAAAAACCGCAAGAACTTATTCCTCAACCCAATAGTTTCATATGCCATATTTTCCCGAAGATCAACTTTAGGGTTTCTCAAATTGGGATTCGGCCTCTCCTAATTAGAATGACAGCATTTCGGACTTACGTTATAGCGTCATCTCTTATATTTCCGTTTTCCATACCCAAAGGCAGATCACACCTGTGCAGATCTGAAAATAAAAGTTATCAAGGCATTACACAATTGACAATGGATTGTGAAGGGGGATACCCCTTACTGTATTCAACTGTTCTACAGAACACAAATTTCACAAAATTTCAGGTGACAAGCAAACAAATATACACGGCTAAAATCATATCCTTGTCTGCCGATACGTGTCTATTCCTCACTAAAGTATATAATAATCAGTTAGTTGATTTTAGAGTACATCTACCTACACTCACACCATTCTTTGAGGCGTCTACCGTAAGAGGATATGTTGGAGCCATCAACAATATTAAATCACCTGCTCTTTTACAAATGGTACAAGTTTCAGAAAGCTCAGATAGGTTATACAAAATGATAAATAAACCACACCTTCCGCAATCAAGGGCAGACCCCTCCCACAACATACTAACTGAATTTAGAACATATGATTTCCCCGTGTATCCAATTTAATGATGATAAGTGAATGACATTTTGCCACATTTGAGTAAAAACAAGGGAATAAATCTTGACGGATGCAATAACAGAGTTTTTCCTGCAAATTCTTACTAGCGAACGAGACATCTCTGGAAAAGTGAGATAATGCAAGGATAGGAGAAAAAGGATTAAAACAGATAAGGACGAGAGGCCGATGATATGATAAATGAAGAAGAACGAATCAGTTGGCAATCCGGTGAAGAAATATTTAATCGCTGTAGAAAAAAAAACCCGAAAGAGAGAACAGAAAATAATAAGTAATAAATGACCAGGAAAAATAGAATAGTGAAAGGGTTCAGGGATAAAAGCACTACAAAGGCCGTAAAAAATATAATTGATATCCCTTTCGGGGAATGAGGTAAGGAGATAAGGAAACAAATCCCAAATTCTAGTCCTGAAATATTCTGTAGATATCCGAAGGCTGTGAAGTTTAGACATCTATTTCGCAAATGTCACAAGAGGTCAAAGGTTAAATAATATAATAGTTCCTGAAGCACTATAAAATTATAGTCCCTGGGAGCAAGGGGCACATATCCATTATAGAATTCATAAGTAATCAATTGAAAGAATCCACTAGTAATCTATTGAGAGGCGATGTTCCCGTTTGCATAAATAAAACCATAGAAAGAGCATAAAATACGGTAATATATTTTTCAAATTTCAATGAACAACATAAATCTAAAAAAAATAGAGTTAAGATACACTAAACATTTCTAACAATTATGATAATTTATTGATTACTTAATTACCACAAATATCATAATTAATTTCGATTGTTTGTATAATTAATCAATGGAGAGAAAGAGAGAGTGTGTGTGTTGGTGGATGCAGTACGTCACCATATTGATTAAACCGCGTTATTTTATCACTTCCGTCGCGGCATTTACTAGTCAGGATAGACTGGAGCTTAGTTAGGGCTATGAATACACACAGATACACACACACACACTCACATGCAGGAACAGATCGATTTCAAACGATATCTTTATTTATGTGCGGTGCGCGGCAGAGTGTAATTAATTGTTAAATGCGGATAATGGGATAAAAAAATAACTTTGATCTATTATATCTGTGCGGGTGTAAGTTTAACTGCATGAGAGACAAGGATGGTCGATCTCAACGTTTTCTAGCTTTCAAAATGCACGAGAACTTTGTGTTTCGTTTTATTTTTAGTTCATGATTGCAATCGCGTATAATGGAAAACATAATAATAAATAAAAAATAATGTTTTTGTATTGCGCCCTTCAATGCCATTGTCATTCACGGAGTTCCCCTCCACCGACTAAGCAGAACAGAGGGGGAGAAGTACCTTGTATAGCCTGTTATACTTGATACCTGGAGGAGCTGCACGTCATTCCGGCCTGAGTGCAAATTAGAAAAGCCGCGTCAGTGGATCGAATTGAACTCTCTGACGGAGCCTTGGTAGTTGTTAGTGCGCTTCCTTCTGGCTCCATTTCAAAACCTTTTTGACCACATCTATCCCCTGAACCTTTTATTTGCCTGCAAGAAGGTTAATGGTGTGTCTCGGGGCGACCCCTCCCCTCCCCCCCGACTACAACTGACACCTGGAGGAGAAACATGGTTTCCGTTCCGGGTGCGCCGCAGGGTGGTACCTTTCTTTGTACCTGTAAGATCAGCCCGTCATCCCGGCTTCAGTGCCAGCAAGGATCGACCCGACAGGGAGGGAGCCTCTACTCTCGGTCCAGGTCTAGAGGAAGCTGGTGCGTGCCCCGGTCTTTTTAGGCGGCTTTTCTACTACTAAATCTTCATCCCCTGCCATTGGCCCCTACTTCCACTGCCCATCCTGAAATAGGGCTTTGGCTCTTCTTCCAAAGGGTGTTTGGTGTGGTGACCCGCCCTCAACGAGGCCCGTCACCAAGCCGTTGATGCCACTCCTACCTGCCTACCACGCCATCAGTAGATTTTGGTTTGGGATTCTTAATGAATGTTGGAAGTGGGATATCTACTTTCGCATCTACTTACTTCCTCTTGGCTCCCTTCTTCGCGATTTGAGCCTGTCCTTCCACCTCTATGTTGATTACACTCAGATATACCTTTGTTCATCCCCTGTGTCCTTCTCTCAATCAATTACCAAGCTCCTTTCAGCCTACACTGCCATAAACGAATGGCCGTCTGCCAACTGTTTCAAACTTAACTACGATAAAACTGAAGTTCTCTTTGTTGGTACCGCTTCAATGGTGGAGAAATCTAAAGCTCTCTTCCCCTCCCTTAACCGAGGGGAAACCAATGTCGCCTTCTCTGTTACCGTCAGTAATCTTGGTGTTATTTTCGACGAGCAACTCTCGTTTAAACCGCACATCCATCGTATCTGTAAGTCTTCCCTCGGTTTCCTCCGCAACTTTTCACGTGTTCGATCGCATTTTGATCGACGAAGCCTTGTGACTGCTATTCATACCTTCGTCACCTCACGCTTAGACTACTGCAATTCTTTTCTAGAAAAACTCCCTTCGTCGTCACTTCGCCCCCTACAACTTGTTCAAAATTATGCTGCCGGGCTCCTCTTTCGCCGTCCCCGGTTCTCTCCTTCGATGCCTCTGTTACAGGAGCTACACTGGTTACCTATTCGCTTCCGTACCCACTATAAAATTCTTCTCATCACCTACAAGGCCCTAAACCTCGAGGCTCCACCTTATCTCTCGTGTGCCCTCTCCCGTCGTTAAACTCCTCGGGCACTCCGGGCTAACCTCGCTCCCATCCTAAACACTCCTCGTTCTGTCCCCTGCTCGATGGGTGACCGTTCCCTCTCAGTTTGTGCTCCTAGACTCTGGAATGCTCTTCCTGCCGAAGTCCGATCCTCTCCCTCCCTTGCTACTTTTAAACGTCTCCTGAAGACTCATCTCTTCAAAATTGCCTTTTCTCCCCTCTAAACTTTCTCTACACTAGCTACACAACCTGCGCCTGGGAGGGCAAACAGCCCTGAAGGGTGCATTATAAACAACTATTATTATTATATTATTATTATTACTGCCAGTCCCAGCATCATCGGCGTGGGCAGGCGAGATGTCACACTCGGCCGATTCCTGGTTGGGGTCAATGTGATGCCCCCGGGGAAAGCGGCAGGGAATTTATAAAATGGCCATGACTAATTAGGTCTCGGTAACTTATTTTTCACTTGTAAAATATAGCTTTTCAAATTTTTTATGCAGTCATGAGGAAGTAAAGTTAATCCCTATTATTTATTGCACATGAAAGAAGCTTATTTCGCACAAAGTTTGCACCATATAGTCAGTAATAGTTGTTTTTTTTAGATTTGTTTCTATAGTTGTTTCTTTAGAATTGGCCTATAGTTGTTTCTTTATATTTGTTTCTATAGTTGTTTCTTTAGATTTCTTTTTATAGTTGTTTCTTTAAAATTGGCCTATAGTTGTTTCTTTATATTTGTTTCTATAGTTGTTTCTTTAGATTTCTTTCTATAGTTGTTTCTTTAGAATTAGCCTATAGTTGCCTCTTTAGATTTGTTTCTATATTTGTTTCTTTAGAATTGGCCTATATTTTTTATTTAGATTTGTTTCTATAGTTGTTTCTTTAGAGTTGTTTTTAAATTTTTTTCTTCAAAGTTATTTCTATAGTTGTTTCTTTATAGTTGTTTCCTTAGAGTTGTTTCTATAATTGTTTCTTTAGAGTTATTTCTATGGTTCTTTCTTTAGAGTTGTTTCTAATGAGTGGTTTCTATAAAGTTGTTTATATAGTTGTTTCTATGATAGTGTTTTGATTTTTTGAAAACAAATGTTAGTATATATGTACCTAAATGCTTATCAAATTTCGATTTTGACATCACTTATTAGTGCATAGAATTGTAGTTATTGACAAATTATAATGTGGACGTGTCTAGACTTCTCTTGGATGTGTTTGTTGGTGGCTGTTGCGAGGTTAGCAAATGCAACGGGGTATACGCGGAATGTCGTGTATGTATTAACTATGCACATATACACACAACACGTAAATCTTCATGTGCGTTTTACTTCCCTGAACTTGGGACTCCACTACTCGGGTCGTTTTGTGTTTGTTTGACACCAACTAGCCATGGTGGAAGGTTTCCCAACCAGAGTGGGAGCTTCCTATTCCGCATCAGGGGTATATGGGTATGAGTGCACCATAGGGGGCACTAGTAATCTATCGGGAAGAGTGCGTATGTGCTGTGAAGGCGGGGAGGTGAATGATAGCGGCGTTGCGATTGGCTATGTGGATGGGGATGCGTGGGGAGGGGGTAGGTATTACCCAAACTGGGTAAGTATCAGCGTATCTGACCATTAGGGGGGGAAACTCATGATGACGCTGAAAGTTTTGTGTCTTGGGATTAAACTCGCGCCTTGGTATCAGAAATTTGAGTCGTGTCCTCTCGGGTGGACAAAGATAGACAAAGGAAAGGCGAAAATCTCACTCAGGTTTTGACTTAAAAATAAATATTATTATTAATTTATGATCTAATTTTAGTGTGTGTTGCCTTTTTATATGAAAATAGCTTCGAGCCATTTAATAGGGACCCCAACAAGGGGGAGGGGGTACCAGAGGCAATACCTTTGTACAACTGAAACCTGGAGGACTAGCACGCAATCTGGACCCCTGCGCCACGGAAGAAACGGGTGCTCTCTCTTGGTTCATGTCATCTTTTGGACCTCTTTTAAATCTCCCAACTTTTCCCGCATGTTTAGACCCAGTAAAGGGTGAAAAAGGGTATTAAACTTTCTTTAAAAAAATGCATAGGTCCAGACATACTGATTTGAGAACCTCTAAAGCTGCTCCTTGTATTAATATTCAGAGTATGAAATTATCATCTAAAGAAATGACCCTAAAAAAAATGCTAAGGAATAACCCCAAGAAAACCCCAAGAAATAATTCCAAAAAATAACTCCAATAAATAACTCAAAGAACCCCCCAAGAAATAACCCCCAACAAAACGCCCAAGAAAAAATACCAAGAAATAGCCCCAAACAATACCCTCAAGAAATAACCCGAAGAAAAACGCGAAGAAATAACCACAAACAATAACCATAAGAAATAACACCAAAAAAAAAGCCATGGAAGACCACAAGAAAAACGTCAAGAAAACCCAAGAATAAATAAACCGAAGAAATGACCAAATAACCACAAAAAACTGCCAAGAGATAACCCCAAGAAATAACCCCCACAAAATAACTCCAATAAATAACCCCCAGAATATACGCTAAGAAAAAGAAATAACCCTAAGAAATGACTCAAAGAAAAAACGCCAAGAAATAACCCCAAGAAATAACCCAAATAAATAACCCCAAGCAATAACTCCAAGAAATAACCCAAAGAAATAACCTCAAGAAATAACCCCAAGAAATAACTCAAAGAAATAACCTAAAGAAATAACTCCAAGAAATAACCTCAAGAAATACCCCCCCCCCCCAAATAACTCAAACAAATATCTCCAAGAAATAACCGCAAGAAATAACCCCAAGAAATAACTTCAAGAAATAACTCCAAGAAATAACCCCAAGAAATAACTCCAAGAAATAACCTCAATAAATAACCCAAAGAAATAACCCAAAGAATTAACCTAAAGAAATAACTCCAAGAAATAACCTCGAGAAATAACCCAAAGAAATAACCCACAGAAATAGTCCCAAGAAATAACCCCATGAAATGAATCGCCTAAAAGACCCCAAGAAATAACCCCATGAAATGAATCGCCTAAAAGACCCCAAGAAATAACCCCATGAAATGAATCGCCTAAAAGACCCCAAGAAATAACCCCATGAAATGAATCGCTTAAAAGACCCCAAGATATGACCAGACAAATTCAGTACGTTTTCTAGACCTTCAAATTGAATCTGGGTATAAAGGACCCACTTCCATTCTTCTGGACAGTGGAAACACCCATAAAAGGGAAAGGGAAAGAAAAAGAATAAAGAAAATAGGCAAGAAATATTAGGATACTGAAGGCGAAGACTGAAAAGAAATAAATAATAGTCTTGTTTTATTTTTTTGTTTTGTTTTTTTGCAAACATCGATTTTAAGGAAAACTGCAATGTACTCAGAGATGGTATACGGTTACCATAGCGATGAGTGCCCACCTTCACACCGCATTGGACACACCTGGGGGACCCTCTTCATCCACCTCAAGTGACTGTATCCAATAGACCAATCTAACAGCTTCCCAAAAGATAGTTAAAATACCCAATTGGTACCGTTCTTTTGAGGGCTGCTAGATTAGTCTATTATTGCAGGGACGTTCAGCCCGCGGGCCGCATTATGGCCCACTTAATATTTTCATGCGGGCCACTGCTTACTCAAACTCTAATTTTTACGGGGTATTTTTTAGCTATATTTTCATTTACTTTGAAAAGCAGATATTGAGAATATCATAAAAGGAAGGAAATGCCAAAAATCACATTGATTTTATTTTGTGTAAGTCTAATTTCATTTTTTACTGTTTTTAATTATATATATTTGTTATTAAAAATTGTTATTCACTACATTTTTAAAAAATTTATATTTAAATACCTCTGTGGCCCGGTGAATATACTTAAATTTCTAATTTGACCCATTGGGAAAAAGGTTGGCGTGGATGAAGAGCGTCCCCAGGCGTGCTGGATGGGGCGTGAATGTGGGCCCTGATTGCTTTCCGAGCCGCAAACATCAATTTACTTTCTCCCAATGCACCTTTTCCATTCACGAAGATCGTGTGCAGGTACATAAAAGTTAATTGCCCCATTTTCGAGTTAATTCGAGGAAGATCAATAGCTTTGGCTTTAAGTGGCCGAGTGGCAGATATATTGTATGCAAAATTTATTACACTTTTGGTGGGCGGACGCTTTAGGAGGGACCTAAATTATCTTTCATGAAACTCGAAGTGAAAACAAGGGAAGGAACGAGACGAATTACTACTTACCATTACTCTTATCGGTAGTAATTTAAATCCTATAAAAAGCGCCTAACAATTAAACACTCATTTAACCAGTCGTGGAAGACTGACTCCGGAGAGGCTATTAATACTCCTCGTTAGTTTGAAAACCAAATTTCAGAAAGTTTTTTTTTTTTTAATGTTTTACTTTGAATTGTTTGTTTTTTTAATTGCCCCACCTCTTTTTTTTCTGCAGAGAAAATGCGAGCGAATCCGAACTTAAGTTCGACAGGTATGAGTTGTCATTCTCGCTTTAGCTACTAGCCAGTGTGATTAGGAGATTATAGTTTGTTAACTTACAGGGTGGTCTTAAAGTCTTGTCACCCCTACCGAAAAGTAATAAGAACAATAGAGGAACAATATAATAATATCAAACACATGTATTGGCTTAGTCTATTAAAACAATATTAACAGGGAGTGACAAGACCTTCGGTCATTTCAAATAAAAATTAAAACAATATTTGATAAAAATTAAAACATTTTTTAAAGGGATTGACAAGAGTTTCAGACCATTGTGGTAGGTACATTGTGGTAGGTCAAAATATTTTATTCATATTCTGTAAAGCTCCGCCCAGTAAGAGGTGATTGGAGGTTATATCTGGACTACATTCGGATTAGCCCTCAGTCTAGCCTTGATATTGATTTATTACCATTAAGGGTTTAACAGCTAACTAAATTATAAATTCCATTTGATTTTTTAAAGCTTAAATTTAAAAAGTTAGTTTATTCTGTTACTTTATTATTAAAGGTAAAGAATATTACATTCACAAGGTACTGTATCTCCAATTATTGGAAAAATATTTTCATAGAATATGGACATTGTTCAAATCCATAAGTTATTGCGTTGTCGTGGTTTAGAATTTGACTTATGCCTCCTCGCGTATTGAAACAAACATTGAGTTCGTTCAATACTTATTTTCTGTCTATTGGAGACCTTTAGCCTGGATCTCATCTTTAAAACATTTTTTTTTATTGATTTCCATGACATCCTTAAACAAGGGGCAATATTTCTCAACCAGGTTTCCAGGGAACCCTAGAGTTCTGCCATAGATCGCTTAAGGGTTCCGCAAGAGATAACCTGCGCTGCCACGTAACAAAAAAAAAATCTTGCCGATAAAACTTGGAAGTATGAATTTACATAGGACGGAAGAAGATAATCGCTCTGTGACTGAGTTATGCGAGTGTGTCAGCTATCGAGTTAGCAGATTATAATTAATTAGTCATTCGGTTGCTTTGATAGATTTATCGCGGGTTGCTAAAAGAAATTGAGGGGGAGAATTCAATCATTTAAATTTTAAGATAATGGTCTTTGAGTGTTCGAATAATCAATTGATGCGGTAAGATTAATGTAAAATGCGAATGTTATAGTTAGGTCAAAGTATTAAGAGCAATTATCTGGTATCTGTGTGTGCTCTTATAATGCTAGCTCCAATTATGTTTTAAATTTTTTATCATGTTATTTATCTTTTGGGGGGGACGTTTGTTTTTATTTAAAAAGAAGGAATGCAGAATTGCAATCATCTGATAAATTTCACTGCTTTAATAAAAAAATGGACAGAAGAAAGTTCGTTTCTACAATGAAAACTTCATTTAGCCTTTGCATTCAATCGCGATTCAAATTGCCCTAATCCATTGTGCCTTGTTTGTGGCAAACAGCTGCCAAATGCAGCAATGCCTCCAGCAAAATTGAAAAAAAACATTTCACAACAAACTAGTCATGTAGAAAACAAAAGTGCTAACTAGTTTGAGAGACTATTGAAATCTTAAAAACCTCAACAGATTACAGCTTTTGTAAGCAAAGTATCAGTGAAAATGTTCAAGAATCAAGTTATTTAGTAGCAAAAATTATTGCAGATAAAAGGAAAAGTCACAGAATTGGTAAAAATCTAACAATACCAGCATGTAAAATTATAGTAGGTAAAATGCTGGGGGAAGATGCAGTCCGGAAATGGAAAATGCTCCACTTCCAGACAGTACGATCAGTCAACATATTGATGACATATCACATGACGTTGAAAAGGTTTTATGGGATAAACTCAAAAAACAACGATTTTTCTATATAGGTTGATATGTCAACAGAATTTACCATAAAATGTAATATTGTAGTTTTTGTAAGATTTGTAAATGAGGGTGAAACTCAAGAAATCTTTTTCTGTTGCAAAGGATTGCCGGAGACAAGCAAAGGCATAGATATATTTAATATTACTTCCTCATATTTGCATACAAGAGCTCTCTTTCTCTCTCTCTCTTGGTTGGAAGAGCTGCGTTGGTATCTGTACTGATGATCCGTAAGAAGTTTTATTCTCTTGGCAAACGTGAAAATGCTGAAGTTGCTACGACACACTGCTCTCGTCTCAGAAACGTATTGATTTCAAAATCTCTTGGAGATGAATTGAAAAAAACTCTTCATAATTCTGTAAAAAATGACCAACTTTATTACCTTAAGAGCAAGTTCACTCCAGAATGTTCTAACAGGTATGTGGAAAAGTAAAGAAAGATCACGTAAATCTCTTGCTGCACACAAAAATCAGGTGGCTGAGTAAGGAAGAGTTCAAAAAGATGAATTGCAAGAGTACTTTCAAGAAAACAGTAGGCCAGATATTGTCAAGTGCTTTGAAGATAAATATTAATTGCAGAAGCTAGTTTACTTAGCCGACTTTTTATCTCATAAGTCAGATTAAACAATTCATTGCAAGGCCATAGAAAAAAACTCATTAACTTCAAGCGATAAGCTTCTTGAATTTAAAAGAAAATTGACTATGGAAAAATCATGTTGCAAAAGGAAATTTTGAAATCTTCCAATTCCTGTTAGGGATTGAGATGGAATACAGGTACTAGCAAATTTCAAGTCACATTTTAATCCATTTAGATGAACTTAGTATCAAAATCGAATTCATTTTCCCCCAGACTTTCAACACAAGTGCATAATTGGGTGAGAGATCCATATACTGAATCTTCTGCTCATCCAGAGAACTTGACTTGAAAAGAAGAATAACTTTGTGAAATTCAATCTGTTTGTACACTGAAAATGAGATCAATTTACCTATTTCAAAACAAGCTCTGGCTCTTGTGTAAAAGGAGTCTATAAGATACCATGGAAAAAGACTCCAACGACCTACTAAAGAAATTCATTATTGAAACATAAAAAAAGGAAGAAAAAGGCTAAGGGGGTGAAAAGTTATTTCATTGAGTGACAAACAAGTTTAACAGTCAGAGTAAACATGTAAAAATATGAAATAATAAACCATATTTATAAATAGGACAAACGGGTGGAGAAAAGAGATGGGGAGAAGAAAACCTTAACTCTATAAAAGGTTGAAATAAAGCATGGAATGATATGAATAAGTATACGATAATAAATTGATAGTACATCACAAATATTTTCCGAATGCAAGTCAAATACAATAGATTAAAAATGAATAAGAAAAAATGGTCAACAAAGGTCACTAAGAGAAGACAATTCATTTCCTATTATTTTTTACAGGAAATATAGAAATAAAGAAACAAATCTAAAATATTGCACCAACCCTAAGAGGATAAGAAATATTTAATTGGATCACTATTATTTAGTAAAAGTAGGGGTGGGGTAGGAAGTAAAAGAGATATTTTTTAGGACAGTTTTTGAGAAGGAGGAAAACGTCTGTGTAACAGTAACAAGAGAAAAGGAAAATAAGTTTAAAGGAAGACACATTACAAAGGCAATTCTCATACGCAATTATTTGAACTGATCACTTTAGTACCGTTCATAAATTTAGTGTTTCCATGTTTCATTTTATTTAGGAACGTCGTTAAAACATGCGGAGTGGGGATAGGTGGGTGGTGAGGAGGAAGGGGGATGCTACAAGCCGTTTCTCGTTTTTTAAAAATAATTAAAAGGTGATGAGTTTGGGCGTTGGAAATATCAACAGTCTCAGAATACCTGAAGGTACCTCAGCCTTATTAGTTTATTTTTTACGGTTGTTTGTCTTTACAAGTTGGTTCATGGGGTTAAAATAGTTTAATTTTGTACTGGTTATACAGGGTAACCCACAAAAAAAGTTAAGCAAACTTTGAATTTGAATTACTCACAAACTATTCGAGATGTTTCGTTTATAACTATTTCTTTCATTTGTGAAAATTTCATTTAATTTCCTTTTACGATATTGTTACACAAATGGTTTTGGTCGAGGCCAAAAAAGGTGTCACAACCATGAAGTGAAATAATGAAAATACAAAGTTGAAAAATAACAAATTAATCTGTCCATTAATAACGAAACACTTCGACATGTCCTCCATTTCTTTTTAAGTGAAGCACACTTGCGCCTTTGATCGCACAACTCTTTTCACCAACTGTTAATTTTCCTTAAGTAAATTGACTTCACGTGTGATTCTATCTTTTAACTGGTTTATGTTTTATAGGGGAGTAGAATCCACTTTACTCTTTAATTGTCATCATAAGAAGAAATCGCACGCTGTTAAATCCGGGGATCTTGGGTGCCATTCATTTGCATGATTTAGCGTGAGACGACCAGTCCCGAATATCCTGATCCACAGAAACAATTTCTGTCAACAAATTTGTCCCTTAAAGTTGAATTCTGGGAGATTGTTGAGCGGCTCATACTGTCGAATATTATTGCAATTTACCTTTCCCCTTATAAAAAATGGTGCCTCGTCACTTATCAAAATATTGTCCAAGGAACGCATGTTTATGGAAAAGCCATTCTACAAATTGTCTATAACAGGCATAATAATTTTCAAGAAGTTGGGCCTTGCATGCATCTTACAGGGATGCCATTTTAAGTCGTTTAATAATGCGGTTAAAAGTTGACCTTGCAAATTGTAAACTGTTCTTTCTGATTGATGCCTTTGGATTTTGAAGAAGTGACATCCGAACATTTTCAATATTTTCTGCTGTTCTTATATTGTTTTTTTAACGGCCCGAACAACCTTTGTTTAAATTTAAGCACGTTCTTTCTTCTTGGTACTTCTGGACATTTTTCCAAATAGCGTGCTTGCTTGGTGGATGCCTATCAAGAAAAGGTTGTTCAAATAAATCTTGTAATTGTTTAATACTGCTAGTCTTAATACAGTTTGTGATATCAAATACTCGTTGATTTTTTGTTAACTTCATGATAAAAGGGGTTTTCTTAAGTAGTCTTTTATGTGATGCGTTAAAACGATTTCATGCATTCACTTGGTATCAGAGTTACTTAAAAAATAAAAGAGAACTATTTTTCGAATTATGCCGAATTATTTTTCTTCTTGTAAATTTGTTCATTTTCAACTTCCGATTTTCATTATTTCACTTCCTTGCGGAAACACTTATTTTTTCCCTCTAACAAAACCATTTGTGTATCAACATCGTGAAAGGGAATTAAAGGAAATGTTCACAATCGAAAGATAAATAGTTGTTAGACAAATCAAATTTTACCGGACCAAAGCATCTCTAATAGTTTTTGAGTAATACAAATTCAAATTTCGCTTAACTTTTTTGTGGGTCACTCTGTATAGGAATTTACTTATTTGATGCATGTAAATGTAGTGATAGTTAACATACAGTATGTGGAAAAAATAATATAAATATCTTATTGAATACAGTTTTATTTTTTAATATGGAGTTTGTTTCCTTTCGCGCCACTAATTGCCTGAATGTATCGAGAAATTGACTCATACAGCTTGTGGGGGAATTCCACGTGGAATTTCTTTTCCAGCACAGAAGTGAAGTCCTTGCGCTGGAGAAGATTCTAGAAGTTGGTTAGGCTTAAATGGGTAAGCCTCCCATCTCCCTTCCACAAGCGGTAGCCTCGAACCGCGTCCACCACGGGCCACCTTTACGCGGGTTAGAATCCCCTCGGCATGAAGATTCGAGGCCATTCGAGAGTAGCGCTGTTTCCCCACCCCACGGGGGGGAGGAGCCTCGGATATTTATAGGGCTCGTCTTCCATGTGGCAGACACAGAGTTGAGGAGTCTCGCCCGGATCCAAGAAGTTTTCCCTAGTTGCAAGTCAGGTGCTAACAACAAAGCAAAGGGACAGCTGAACTTTTGTGTCTTGGAATAAACCCAGCCAGTGTGGTAATTCCATTTGACGATCGCTACCGAGCGATTTTTCGGACTCCACTCATCAACTCTTGTCGAAGCCCTCCTCGTTCGCCCTTCGTTTTCGCGTGGCCGAAATAATCTCCCCTGGACCGGGCGTTAACGCCCCCTCCCCCCCTTTGGAAAATCGTCATCACGTTTACTTCCCGCTCAGAAGCTCTGAGCGCCCTCGCCTCACGTGCAGAAGACGTCCGTGAAGCCTTTCACTGACGTCTCACCCGGAATCCTCCGTAAGCCAACTCCTCTCCCCCTTCAGTAACCCCATTGAGTTAATGCTCCCCTTTTGAATAGTTTCCTTTTGTAATACATTAAATTTTAACTTCAGAGTCTGATGCATAACTACAATTCTCCCCTCGTTTACCGATGTAATTTTGCCCATTAATTGTATTATTTTTATGTAAATAAAATTATATTTTTGTACTTGCCTCTTTAAATAACCTTGAGCTTTGCCATTGCCCAAATTTTACCTGACCTCGTTGCACTCTTATAACGTTGTTACGCGCGTCGAAACTCGTGGCGTTCCTTCCTTGTCGGTTCGCCTTTAAGTTATTGGTCCCTCCCGCATAGATATAATATGGTATTGATATAATGTAATGTCATACCACGACACAGCTGTATGGCAGAAGTCACCGGGAATTTTAGCGGTATGGATCGATGCATTATCCTTTTGGAAGACCGCGGTCACACAAAACTGACCACTCTTCTGATCGCTCGCCCTACTTTGTAGCACTACAGCATGACCAAGAAAATTACATGGTATAGCTGCTCATATCATCACCGTCTCGCCCCTAAGTTTCAGCGTAGAGGTCAGGCAGTCGGAGTGTAAAGGCGTGGAGAGCGATTCGTCACATTAAATGGCATTCATTGTCTAGTTCTGATTATCACTACACTATTTTTTCGATTTCAATATTAATGTCAGAAATAAAATGTTTGGTAATTGCAACTATTTCGTGGTATCCAGCTGCGTGAAGCTCTCGCCGATCCTTTTTGGCCGACAAGGATGGCATTCTGTTTATTTAGCTCCGCAATTACTCCCACAACTGTGGTTTAATGCTTTTTGACAATGTTTTTATTTTCCTGCGATTCCAGTCACTTAATTTCGCATTCTGTCCAGAACTACGTCTACCGGATGTGGTTCGCACACAGTTCTTCCAAAAGCATGGCATAATTCAGCAATTTTCTTAACAGAGGTTCCCGGCGTCGACTCTACAACAATTTGCCATCTTTGAATATCTGAAAGAGCTTTCATTTTGCCATCAACTAATTCATAGATGCGAAAAAAAGAGTATAACTGAGTTTACCAACATCAAGTATAAGGTGTCAGCAATGTATGTAAATACAATTTGTTGACAATTAGAGTTTTTAGTTCTGTGTAATCCCTGACAGATGTATGACAGTAGAAACAGTTGGAATTTTAATTATTTTATACACGTACTTTATTTCTGCGTGATATACATCTTCCAATTACACTGGTCAACAAAATTTAACTTCTTTCCTGCTAAACTAAGTTTGAGATCTGTTATTGGGAAATTCGTGGTGACTGAGTTAAAAAATGGCAATAGTTTTCTTCTATCACGTCAATTTTTTTATTTATGGACTGGTCCATATTGGTCCCACTCATAGTAGCTGGCTATCTTACGACCAAGTGAACGGAAGTGGAGGCGTTTGGTATTCTTCTTATTTTATTTTATCTATGTATTTAGACTTTTCTTTATGCACATATAGATATATAAGGCAATTGTGTATAATATAATTTTGTGTTGTTCCAGATTTGTTTTATGAAATAACATTCAGTAGTATGGCCTCATTACGAAGGAAATGTTTGAATTCCCTGACATGCTATATATGTGGTTGTTTTACTACACCAACTTAAAGAATAAATATTAGTATCTTTGTGAAAAGAGCATATTTGGCTTATTTAAGATTAAATTAGGTGATCAGGATAAACCGTGGGTCTCACACAATGTTTGTAAATCATGTGTCTAAAAACTACGCCAATAGACAAAGGGCATAAGGAAACAACTAGGATTTGGCATTCTTATGGTGTGGTGGAAGTTAAAAAAACATGTAAGCAATTGCTATTTTTGTCTCACAAAGACTTCTGGTTGTAGCAAGAAAACGCGACATAAAATAAGTTACCCAAATCTTGATTGAGCAATTCGTCCACTGCTTCATTCAGATGAACTTCCAGTACCTGCATTCAAGGAACTTCCTTCACTGGACGATATAAGTGATGTACGTAAATCTGATGTAAGCAATGAATGATTTAGTTAGAGACCTAGGCCTGTCAAAAGAAATAGCAGAAGTGTTCGGTGCGATTCCTATTGGTCACTCTGTGAATTTAAAAGAGAAGCATGAACACATAAGATCTGTATTAGATTTTCTCAAATAGGATGAACACAAATGGATCTAAAAATGGTAATTTTTTTTCTACTTGGCCAACAAGGAGGCTATAAAAAAACATCCGTTTCATGTGCTTATGGGACAGTCGAGCTAAAGACAAACATTGGGAACAGAAACTCTGGCCAGTTAGAGAAAGTTTGACTGCTGTGAAGAAGAATATTATACATCAACCACTTGTTGAGCGAAAGAAAATCATCTTCCCACCCCTTCATATTAAACTAGGGCTAATGAAACAATTTATGAAAGCTCTTAATGTGGAGGGCGACTGTTTCAAATTCATATGTACAATATTTCCTGGCTTAAGTTATGATAAAATAAAGGCTGGAGTTTTTGATGGGCCACAAATCAGAAAGTTAATGGAAAACCAAAACTTCTCGAGTTCGATGACTGGCTGACAAAGAAAAAGGAGCATGAAATTCATTTGTGGCTGTTATGAAAGGATTTCTTGGAAATAAAAAGGCTGCTAACTACAAGGATTTGGTAGAGACATTACTTTATAGCTTTCATCGTTTAGGCTGCAACATGAGCATAAAGGTTCATTTCCTCAAGAGCCATCTTGATGAATTTCCTGCTAATCTTGGCAACGTGAGTGATGAACACGGAGAGCGTTTTCATCAAGATATCAAGATTATGGAGTAGAAATTTTCAAGACCGATGAAACACAAACATGATGGCAGACTACTGTTAGGGCATTAAACGAGACTGTGTAGACATCAAACACTCCAGATACTCTTGCAATCAAAAATCTCTTCCATGAATGTATATGTATGTATACGATTGCTTGTGTTTTCTCCATTATATTAGAAAAATAACCTGTATGTATTTAGTAATAGGTGATTTTATCTTACAATGCATTTATCCGTTCAAATTCTGCTGGCATTTTAAGTTATGGTTTGAAGCTATAACACTTAAGAAACTATCCTTTCCGAGTAAATACATGCAGTATGTCGTAAAATAGGAATATGTTGTAGAATGAAAACCTGATGTGTTACAAAAGAATGGATGCCATATTTGAAATCAGCACTTCAAAATTAGTTAAAAACAACCACAAAATAAAAGTCAGCAAAAAGTGTGTTGCTCAGTGTTATGGATCGTTCAACTTACAATGAGATCATTAAAGATCCTCTGCCAACTATAAATAGGCTGACTTTATTTTGTCGAGTATAAAGTGCATAACAGTAGTATGCGAGGATGTAAAAAGCGTATTTTTTAATTCCTATCTTCAAACATATATGTGGATAGAAAGAAATAAGCGAGATACTTGTCACGCTTCCTGCGAGAAAATTGCTGCTTAATATTAAATTAACTATTTTTTTATCTTTTGTCTTTAATACTATTACTTAATTGTCAGGTTGTTTTTGTTGTTTGTTTAAATATATGCTTTGTTAAATACATACATTTTACATTTTCTTTATCTCCAAAAAATAGCATATCTCCAGTTAGCTGCTTATCTCTCACATTATTTTGGGATCTGCTGATCTTTACAAACTGAGGCTGAGGCTGTTGATCTTTACATCGTGAAAGAGTTCTGTAGTTGAGCTCTTTTTTGCTCTTTTTTATTATCTTTTCTCTCCATTATTTCACTTCCGCAGTCCATTCTATTTTCTTTGGAGAAATTTTCATCGATAACTACCTATTATATTATTTGCCAACCTATTCCGAGAAGATATAATCAGATAAGTCTACGGATCCAGCCTCTCACATTTCATTGTTGGTTCAAAGGAACAATACAGCGGCGTTTCGAGAAGTCAGAAAGTAAAAACTCTGGCTCAAATCTAGATATCCTGGTTATCATTAGAGCCTTCGAACTATTTATCTACCAGGTACTTCCTTTCAAAGTAATTTTGTACATCACCTGAACAATCCCAATAAACCAAAACGCACTTCCAACTAGTTTTAACCTTCTTTATTTACGGTGGTATTCCAGACAAGACATTTATTATATGTTCTGTCATTTCTTGCTATTCTTGTTTTTTGTCAGTGAAAATTCCATATATTCCAGCCCTTTCCTTTTTTTGTAAATTACTTCATTCATACCTTTTCTCACACCATAACTACCTCTTACTCAACCTTTCTGCCATTCACGCACCAAACATCTTTCTCAAATTGTCCATTTGCATTCCTCTCAACAGAGATTTTCCCTTCTCACTCTATACCACTCCAATACAGTAGAATTGTAACCATCATACTTTCACGCTCATTTGCATGTCTATTAATGTTCTGATGCCCTTGAGATTGTCCATCATTAAATAGAAGGTTGTGCCAATCTCTCTTATCTGTACCACCTTCATGCACGATAGTTAATTGCACCGCCTGTCACCTTTCAGTCGTGGACGAGGTCCCCCAACCGGATAATGAAATTCAAACGAAGATCAGAATGACCATCGGTAGCAAGTACCACGGTACTTGGGATCGGTTGTTATTGGTGAAAGGGAAAGAAAGAGCGATAGTATATTTGGCACCAGTTTTGCGACAGGAAGTAGTGGATAAAGAAAGACCTTCGGCTAACACAGGGGTGGGAGAGTGATGTGTTGTCTGCGCAAATTAAGGTAAGATGGAAGAGAGCGGTTTTTATTGGCTATATGTAAGAGGAGGTACGTTGTCAAAGGTCTGTGTGCGTAGGCCTCAGACTCACACATCGCCTGAGTGACGGCAGCTCCCTGCGAACGAGAATTATGCTGTGACCGCTCTCGCCGGGAATCGAACTCATTTCAATGGCGTGAATATTTAAGGCTTACCTATTCACCATACACCCTAAATATATTAAACCTCAGGTTTGTTCAAGGACCGCTTCATCATGCCCTGCCAAACATTTAGAAATCCCTGTTACTCTCAGCCACCAACACAGGTCATTAGTATACACCAACATAGATACCATTCATTCCTCACCCTTTCTGATCAATATTTATTACTGCATTTCTTCCCTAAATATATTAATCAAAATGAAATATTTCCACTTTTTCTGAAAACTTTATCAAAGCCACCGGCTCCCTAACTTGGCAAGATATTCAAAAGTCTACTGGCCTCTAATAGTTTTTTAGTGTCATCCAGAACTGCCAATGTTTCTGTAATTCCTAAGAGAGCCTCTCCTACACAATTTCCGTTGGAATGTAGACCAATTTATATTACTCCAACTCTTTCAAAAGTTTACGAGAGGTTACTACCAAGAAGACTATACAAGTTTGTGAATTTCCAAAAATATTTTGCCTGCTATGCAATTTGGTTTCAGAAAAGGTCTTAGCACTACTGATGCCTTATTGGTATTAACCCATGATCTGTAATCCTCTTTAGATGCTCGCTCTGAGGCCAGGGGTATTTCCCTCTATTTTAGCTCTGTTTTTGATTTTATGAGTCATAAGGCTTTATTGTATAAGTTGCAATTGATGGGTAATGATGGTCGAATTATTATCAATGTTTTAGTTGATGGATGCTCTAACTCTTTCAAACCGGTTTTATCTGACGTTCTACAGGGTAGTGTTTTGGGTCCCTTGTTTTTTTTATATATTGTACACTGCACACATGTGGTCAAATTTAGAGAAAAAATTAATTGCTTATGCTGATGATATTACTTTGTATGCTTCAGTTAACTCTTCTAGTGATCGTGCTTCTGTGGCTGATTCCCTGAATAGAGAAATTCCTATAGTACAGTCGCGGTGTCTTAAATGGGGCATGAAGCTACATACAAGCTATACACAATCTATAATTGTTAGTATATCCAGGACTCATGACCTTCCTCATCCACCATTGTTTCTCTGTGGGTCTTCTTTGATAGTCTCTTGCTCCCTTAAACTATTGGTTGTTTTGAGAGATGATAAGCTTACTTTTGAGAAGCATCTAAGATCTATGGCTTTCTCTATTGACATAAAAGTGGACTTCTTCGTAAGTGTTTCAGGGCACTAGGTAATGATGACGCTGTTTGAAAATCCTTTTACTACGCATTCATGCTACCATGTTTTGAGTATTGCATGCCAATTTAGCATTGACAGCTAAGTGTCATCGTACATTATTAGATGTGCTTTAAATTGTATTCCTTTCATTCTACCAGATTTAACAATCAATTTGGAGAAACGTAGAAAAATTGGTGGTTTGTCTCTCTTGTACAAGATTTTTCATAATGTTAACCATCCTTTGTACTTGAGACTACCTGTTCCTTTTATCCCCAATAGACATACTAGGCGTACCTTAGCTCTGAATGACTATGCATTTTCCAATAGTAACTTTAGAACTAATCAGTTTTCCAATCTACGTATGTCAGGGGTTCGCACGCGCCCTGGCTAAAATCTAGACACGATCTACGCATGTCAAGAGTTCACACACACCCTGGCGCAAATACCGACACGATATACGTATCTCACGAGTTCACACGCGCCCTGGTGAAAACTTGAAGTTTTTTATACACGTGAACTTTGTTATCTTTGGTAACCCATGTGTAATATGTCACCATGTATTTTTAATGCGCAAAAGCCTTGACATTTATAGAGGTTTGCCATAGTGGAATTATCACACAAGTGGACCATTTCTCCATAAATTTTCTCTTATTATTTTCAGGTATTTTTCCAACATTCTCGGATCTTGCCCCTAAGGTAGGAAGGGAGTGGGGCAGGGGGGTGTGGCATAAGCAACTAAACTGCAGCTGACATCGGATGAATTGCGTGCCCATGCGTACCCAAAGGCAGCAGTCGTCCCCACTCCCCAACGCCAGCAGTTGCGGGGGCTCCCGTCCCCATCGTTAGCATTTGCGTGCTCTCCCGAACTTAACACCAGTAGTTCTATGAAGTTTAATTATTGTGTTGGAGTAATTTTGTCGTGGCTTGGTCCCGCACCAAATCCTTGTGGTTACCTTCCCCAATGTTTCTTAAATTTGCTGCCGTGCAGTTGGGGTATTCGGATAATGGGCGCTGACTTTTGGCTGACTCCAACTGGGGAAATATTCTTCTTGTCTTGGTTTTAGTGAACTAGGCTGGGTAAGAGAATCGAATGGATTTTTCTTAGGAAAGGTATTCCCAGAAAGCACATTCAAAACTCTTTATTGGGCGGAGGACTCGGTAGGCTTAATTAGAAAGAATTTGATGAAATTTGTGTTGAAAATTTGTGGCAGGCCTACTAACGTATAAGCCGTTTTTTTTATTAGCTTTTATAACTACAGCACCGTCTGCCACCACCGTTTCGCTTGCGCTCCTGACTCTCTGACTGAATGAATAATAATGATGAGAATGTTTCGGCTCGTCTATTTATACCACCGTCAATTAAGGGGGTCGTGATTTCTTTTTCCTTAATTTGAACGAGAGACGGAGCCTATCGGGTCAAAGTGTATTCGTGCGTTCTTTGTTAAGACTACTGGGTAGAGTCAAAGGATGTGTGCGTTTTCAGTGTGGGCACATGTGTATTAAGAGTGTATTTGCATTTAGCCGCCTGATCGTGGTTTTATTAAACCGGCATTCATAACAAGGTTAATTCCGCCGTTTCACAGGTTCCCGTAAAATCTAGCTGGTAAAATCAGATATCGCCCTAAGTTTGGTCAGCTGCCTTCGTTATCTGTTTCCAGACCTTTCAGCTCATATCTGTTTCCTCATGTGTGCATTTTTGTACATCCGTGAGGGAACTCTAAAGATTTCGCTTGTATCTTTACAATATTCTCTGTTTTTTGAAATACATAGTAAATTGCGGTTTAACATTATTTACAAATATTTATTTTCTCTTACATTACTTTCATCACTACAGGATGGAATATTAATTCATTGTTCAATTTATGTGCATGTTATAAGCCTTTATAGGATTCACATGATACTCATTTGTGAGGCTTCATTGTTGAACCTCTCCCGCCTTGCAATGCACTTTTGCCTTATTATTTACATGGACGAAAGCTACACATTATTCTTATTTATCGAGAATGCTATACAGTTTTAGGTTATTTATATGTGGATAATTATTTACCTGCCCATCTCAAGGCTTCATAGTATTTATATGACACTCATTTGTGAGGATTCATTGTTGATCCTAATCCACCTTGCAATGTCTGCTACAGTTCCGTGCCCTTTCGGGCCCCATTTTCCGTAGGATGATCTTCGTCTATCTTCCACACATTTTCACTTTCTCTATCGGCCATCTTTCTTTACGAAACTCTCTTTATTAAGCTAAAACCCCCTCATTTCCTTGGTTCTTAACTAAGGGCCTATTTTAAGTGCTTGCTTTTTATAAGTGCAAATGATTCTACCTCAGAACGAACTATTCGGGATCTCTGCTCGTGGGCATTATGTCATTCTGGGCCTATTTTATCCTCGCATTTTCCTATGTTTCTTCATATTCCCTCTTCTGACTAAGAATAAAGGGATTTGGGGTTAGTTGGTTAGTTGCTTGGTTCACGTTCTTGGCCAGGATTTGCCATGATTCCAGTTCTTAGATCACAGGCGCCAGGATTCAAAAACGTCGACTAAACATCCAAGCCTAAGAAGAATTCAGGGCACAGATCTCAGATTCTAGCACATGTTTCAAACTGCCGACAATTACACTAGAAGCAATATATATATATATATATATATATATATATATATATATATATATATATATACATATAGTACAAGAAAGAGAAATTTGACGCGAATGAGCAATGAGACAAGAAACAGGAGTTTTTTAGAGGTAAGAGAAAGGGACATTAGAAGAAGACTAGAATCATAGAGAGCAGAGGGCGGCACAATGAAGGCAATCCTTTACCGAGAAGACAGAGATAACGCCAAGGGAAAAAAAGTTTGAAATTCCTGGCCGGGACTCGAACCCGGGTCTGCTGATTGACGGTCAGATGCTCTACCGCTGAGCTACCAGGCACAGTGACTGTACCTCGCACAAAGCGTTACCCCATCAAACTCAGTATCTCTCTAAGCTAGGAACCTCCAAGGAATTTTTATACCACATCTTCTTACCCGCTCACAATTTAAAGGCTCATCCCCAAGTCACATATAAAGAAGAAGGAGCAAATGCAAGTTCTGCGGGTGATAACAACCACCACAGGGCTTTCGCCATATATATTTTCTGCCTTTCAAAACAATTTTGAAGACAGAAATAAAGGTGCAGAAACCTTGCATTGCAGACTATATTACAATATAGTACAGGAAAGTGAAATTTGACGCGAATGAGCAATGAGACAAGAAACAGGAGTTTTTTAGAGGTAAGAGAAAGGGACATTAGAAGAAGACTAGAATCATAGAGAGCAGAGGGCGGCACAATGAAGGCAATCCTTTACCGAGAAGACAGAGATAACGCCAAGGGAAAAAAAGTTTGAAATTCCTGGCCGGGACTCGAACCCGGGTCTGCTGATTGACGGTCAGATGCTCTACCGCTGAGCTACCAGGCACAGTGACTGTACCTCGCACAAAGCGTTACCCCATCAAACTCAGTATCTCTATAAGCTAGGAACCTCCAAGGAATTTTTATACCACATCTTCTTACCCGCTCACAATTTAAAGGCTCATCCCCAAGTCACATATAAAGAAGAAGGAGCAAATGCAAGTTCTGCGGGTGATAACAACCACCACAGGGCTTTCGCCATATATATTTTCTGCCTTTCAAAACAATTTTGAAGACAGAAATAAAGGTGCAGAAACCTTGCATTGCAGACTATATTACAATATAGTACAGGAAAGTGAAATTTGACGCGAATGAGCAATGAGACAAGAAACAGGAGTTTTTTAGAGGTAAGAGAAAGGGACATCAGAAGAAGACTAGAATCATAGAGAGCAGAGGGCGGCACAATGAAGGCCATCCTTTACCGAGAAGACAGAGATAACGCTAGGGAAAAAAAGTTTGAAATTCCTGGCTGGGACTCGAACCGAGTCACTGTGCCTGGTAGCTCAGCGGTAGAGCATCTGACCGGCAATCAGCAGACCCGGGTTCGAATCCCGGCCCAGGCGTTTCAAACTTTTTCCCCTGGCGTTATCTCTGTCTTCTCGGTAAAGGATTGCCTTCATTGTGCCGCCCTCTGCTCTCTATGATTCTGGTCTTCTTCTAATGTCCCTTTCTCTTACCTCTAAAAAACTCCTGTTTCTTGTCTCATTGCTCATTTGCGTCAAATTTCACTTTCCTGTACTATATTGTAATATAGTCTGCAATGCAAGGTTTCTGCACCTTTATTTCTGTCTTCAAAATTGTTTTGAAAGGCAGAAAATAAATATGGCGAAAGCACTGTGGTGGTTGTTATCACCCGCAGAACTTGCATTTGCTCCTTCTTCTACTTTATATATATATATATATATATATATATATATATATATATATATATATATATATATATATATAAAGAAGCAACTAAGATTAAAATATATAAACAAACCCACAAGACACACTCCTATCATGGCGGACAGCAGCTAACGGTTGCCGAGCTCCGAATTATGCTACCCACTTATCTTAACCCTTCCTTTACCCCTGCCCTTCTCCCCCGACAACTGTTCGCTGAGCCTTTAATTAAACTACCAGCGTATTTTTCTAAACTCTTAAATCCTTGTCATCCCCTATATTTACTATGTTAACGATGTATCTTTAGAAATTACATTCTCTTTATGGTTGTTCGAACGTTTGTTGGTATATTATCTACTATATATAAGCCTTATTTCCACTTTTTCAGCTTACTACTGTTTGCCTTTGAGATTGATACATGTGTGTATTGAAACGCGTCAAACCAATACAATATAGCGATCACTGATCTTGTTTCCTGCCCTCACCGGGCTTCCACTAGCCAATGAATTTCGGTGAACTTATCTACAGCGGAATATACGACAAATCGAGCTCAGCCCTGCAGGGCAAAAACCTCTCCATAAATCCTCTACCGATCACGGTCCAGAGAACGATTCTGTCACGTTACTCCTGCCATTGTGAGAATTTCATCCTTCTTCTGCGAAGTCGTCTTTTGGCTCCCTTTTTCTAAAAAAAAAAGTCATGTTTTCAATTTATTTTGTCAATCTTGTGACATTTCTTCAAGCAATGTGTCCTGCCGATTTCCACTTTGAGGTTTGTTTTTAGCTTTTTACTATATCTATCACCCATGTTTGTATTCTTATCCATATAACTTTTATTCTCCCTGCACATTATTCTTGACATGTACTCCTCTTTATTTCTCCGATTTGTCTTCAGCTTCTGAAGGCTTTTTATGTTCATTGTCCAAGTTTCACTTCGATAAAATTGAGACTGATAAAGAACAATGATTAAATACGTTAAACATGAAGGATGTCGCTTCTGAAGATGTAGCTATGATTGCTACTGTTCTCCAGCCTAATTTTGTTGATCTACTGACTTCGTTTATTATTCCCCCATCATGAGTCACAAAATGTACTGAGTATTCTTGTATCTACTCTAAAGTTCGATCCTTAATCTTCTCTACCTTCTGAAAAACTGGACAAAAGATCCTAAATCATTGAAACGACGCACAGTGTGGAGAAATGCTGGAGGCATACATATGCTCAGTAAAGCTATAAACTTGGAAGGAGGGGGTCCAGTAAATATTTCATCTCTGCAATTGCAGAACAGTGCATTTTCTGTTAAAAAGCTGTACTGTAATCTATTATTATTCGATTTTCATGAGTGGTATCACGCGAGGACGAAGGAACCGACATTGTTCTTCTCTTAACATCTTCCAATTACCTCAACGTGATATCAAAATGATTTCATGTCTCCTTTGATGCTTCCATTCTATGGATCATTGGCCAAAATACCTTGAGTATTAGTCACCTAATGAAAAGAGATTTAATTATCGCACATTAAAATGAACCCCCGTTTGACCCATATATAGTGAGGCTTAAAATCCAATTAAAACTAAATAAAAGACTGATTGCTATTACCAATAATAACCACTTAGATAAAATTATCTTTTCTTTTTTATCTGTAATAATAAAATCACTTTTCAAGCGGTTATAGACGAATCTGGTAGGGTCTCATGCTTGTGCCCGATGGATTTGCTGGCGTAACATAATAACCTTAAAATCGAACCAATGGTGAACCACTGCTAAAAATCCACGACTATTGTTTAGTTGGTGCATGCAAATGCATACAAAATTCGGATCATGAGCGTACATACATAGATAAATATATACAGCATAGCTTTGACGTGGCTTAATATAAGTTACCATAGCAATCACATCAATAATCCAAAGTCATTTACGCGATAGATCGATTGAGGCAAGAGGAAATGGCTTCTATTTACGCTCTTTGTATTTGAATGAGCATTTGACTCGAAATGTTTCAATTCTCCCTTACAACAAACTTCCCTAAAGAGTTTTCAATTATAAACCCATGACCAAAATATTAATGATTGAGTATCGTGAAGGTAGTCAGGAAATGGCGAGAACAGTTACGAAATAAATGCTAACAAAATTGAGTTCGAAAGTAAAGGACAATCTCATTCTCTTAAGCTGATAACAATTTTTCCTAAGAAAAACGGCAGTTCGCCAGCCATTAGGAACTACCTTCGAGGATTTTTAAAAGGGGTAATTGAGAAATGAAAAGGAACTGTTGTAACCAAAGACAACATTTTAAAGCGGTAAAAAAGAATTTATGGATAAGGTAGAGAAAAGTAAGTGATAAATGCCGAGAAAAGGAATAGGTAAACGGGTAAACGCAAAGTATATTTTATTAGTATAACAAAGAAGAAAATAGAGAAATCAGGATTGACAATCCAATTTTAGGGCAGGTACAAAAATATGGAAGTACAGGGATGGAGTAGAAGAAAATGTGGCTGGAGAGCTGTAGGTAGAAAGCTCCGCTACATCTCCAGAAGCGACATGCATCTATCTTAAAATACAACGTATGTAATCCACTCTAAACTTATGTAAGTGAAAATTGAGCACAAAAATGCTGTATAAAGTGAGGACGACTCAGAGAAACATGGAACGATACATGCTTGGAATAAGTCGCAAGGACAAGCCCTCGTTAAGGGAGGGGGGGGTCTTGGTTAGTATTGTGTTTTAACACCAACCAGTGATCATCAAACCCTTCGTGGTTCCGCGGCGTCACGTGGAGGTGGATATGATTACCCCCCATAAAATACGCCAGTACTCCTCGCCACGGCAGGGCTTCGCAACAGAAGAGAGACTGGGACATATTGTGTTGTGAAGACGAGAAGGGAAATGAGAGCGGTATTATGATTGGCTATATGCGTGATGATGCGTGGTGAGTATCAGCGTTAATTACCAATGGAAGTTTTGTGTCCGCGCTCGCTGGAATCGAACCCGTGCTTCGACGCTGGAAGCCAATGTCGTATACACTTGGCGAGCGAGACCTCGGACAGATGTAGTTAAAAGAATGAAATTATTGAAGTGAAAATGTTCAAAAGAAACGATGAAAGATGGAAGAAAGAAATCCTACACTGGGCACCTTCACACGCAGGGTAAAATTAATCCGTAGGTATATATTTTTTTCTTAAGCAAAGAAAGAATGAAAAAAAAGATCTTCCGACATTTGCAACATCTTTCACCTTAAAAGAAATAAAATGCCTCCTTTTAAGTTGCCGACGCCGCATTCAATGCGAAATAGGATGGGAATCTAAAGAGGCTCCACGAAAAGGCAATCAACGAAATATTGAGCCTGGAATTTTATTTTTTGTCCCAACATAAATTCCTGCAACCATGTTATGACACGAACTCCTGTGGCCATGTTATGACACGAACTCCTGGGCCCATGCTATGAGACGAACTTTTGTGCCCATGTTATGAGACGAATTCCGGCGGCCATATTATGATACGAACTCCCGCGACCATGTTATAACATCAATTCCTGCTGCCATGTTATGACACGAACTCCTATGGCCATGTTATGACACGAACTCCATGCATACATAAAAAGTGATTTGATGGATTAACAGCAGAGATATGCCCTGTTTAAACAGACTGCCCATTTGAGCAATAAGACTTCTGTTGAAGCAAATTCAGTTCTGCAATGACTTTTGATTAAGTTGTGATGGAAAACGAATGAAATTATTGATGCTTTAGGGAAAGTTTACGTGATCGCGCATCAAATCCTCATTGACTCCATTCTTCTTCCACAACAAATCCACCGGAGAATTCAACGTTTGTTCGAAGCTTTAACAGAAATCATATTGCTCAAATGGGGCTTCTTCTTCAACTGATGTTTTTTCCTTGGGAATCCATCACATCACTTCTTATTTATTAAAGATCATAACATCGTAGTAGAAGTTTATCTGTTTGAGACAAGAATTGAAAAGAGACGGTATTTTTTTATGTTAATTCGCAATCTCCGGGAACCGTTTGGACTCTCCTCATAAAATCTAATGGTAAGCTCGTTCGTGACCTTGTGGCCTTTTCAAATATACTCTCTATCCAATCTTTTATTGGTATTCTACTTTCGTTTTATCATCTCACATTGTTTTTATTTCTGCTCCTGTGCTTATCAATGGATTTGTTTTAGCCAGAACATAATCAAAATCTCTCTTGATTGTGTTCATCTGAAAATGGCATCTGAAGTAAGGTTTCTTTCCTTTAGGGTTAGAAAATGGTTGTTTTTTTTTAATTGCCTTGAGTTTTATCATTCCAAGAGTTTCTGAGGATATTTCTACGAAAAAGTTTCAAAATTAGCGGTTGAAGGCAAATTCAAGAATACCACGAATGATAAAAGCAAGAAGGGAGAGCTAACAGCATTATTCCTTTACTTCGAAAGGTATTTATTTCCTCTGTATCCATTAAATCCAAGGAAGGATTCTCTGCACTGAGTTTATTTGTTACAGCACAACAAGCCTATTTTGTCATGCCTATAAATGTTGTTTTTTATTATATTAGTCGGAGATTTTTTAATACAACGAAATTATTATTTATATGAAAGTATATCTTTTAATTTTCCCCTACCTCCCCCCCAAAAATCGCAGTCATTATGCTCAAAATTTAAACAGGAAAAACATTTTCATCAGAAACCTTTTTCTAGAATTATTTTAATAGTAAATAAATTTTATTGGCTTTTTCTCTGTAAACTAGTTTTTTTTTAATATATAGAAATGAATATTTTTCGGGATAAAAAAAACAAGCTTTTGAAAGAAAAATGCCCCCAGCTCTACGGAACCCCGGCATGGCGATTAAAGAGGAGAAAACAAACGAAGAAAGAAACTAAGAACGCACTCATTTGAGTACATACCTGCTTCAAATGCCAGAAAATGCTCATCTCGCAATGTTAAAGAAATTGAATAAGTAATGCAGAATCCGGATCTGTATCCGCTCCAACATTTAATTAACCTCTTCTTAGCCGAGGTCCACTTCTCCCCCCAAAATATTTAGCGAAATCCGCCACTAACATTTTTAGGTGTTCTTCCAATACGTAATCAACCAACGTTTTTGAACTAGTTTTATCATAAGGTGGTCACATCGATATAATAATGATTTGTAAGATTATTATGAAAAAATGCATGTTAAAACTAAAAAAAATAAGAACACACTAAAACATTTTTAATATTCAGCGGAAAACAACTATAACATCATTCATAAAATCAGAGTACTTAACCAAACCTAACATAACCTAACCTAAACTAACCAAACCTAACCTAACCTAACCTAGGTTAGGTACGGTACTCTGATTTTATTAATAATCTTAAAGTTGTTTTTCGCAGAAATGAATAAAGATGATGAAGCTATAGAAGAAGCAATATTCGGAAAATGTGTGTTTTACAAAATCCTCGATAACGTCATTGGGGGCTTGACTCTTTGGTTTGACGCTTCAAGAAATTTGTTGGAAACTTTTTGGCTTCTGTGGTACTACATGCTACCTTCTGAACCGAAATAATTAGAAAGCTGGCGACAAAGAGCCTCTGATATCGTCAAGAAATCCAAGGATGACATCAACAGTGAGCTCATTTATAAACAGGAGTACCTCAAAATTGTGCACCAAAGCAACCTTGGAAACATTCCATTGAAACCTTTAGATTGTCTGAACAAAATTACGGAATTAGAGCTTGAGAACATATTCCCGAATATTAGCATTGCGCCTTGTATTTTTCTTGTCCATCCCTGCAACTGTCGCTTTAGCTGAGCGATCTTACAGTAAACTGAAAATTTTCAAAAACTATCTGCGTAGTACTATGGCACAAGACCGAAAAATCCAATTTGATGATTTCCTCCAAAGGTTTGCTGCCAAGAAAGCTAGAAAAGCATTATTCAGTATATGAATTATTTTTTAATATATTTTATTGTCCATTGTAACAGGATGACCCAGAAGTTGCGCTACTCTTAAAAAAATGTTACTAAGGATCATTTTCGTTCTACATTTTATATGATTTTTTTAAGTAAAGAAATTGGTTACTAATATACAGTACGAACACCTGCAAGAATTAATATTGTCCTCTTGGTAAATTAAAGTATATTAATATGTGGCTTTAGTTTTTTTAAACCTGGGGAGGGGACCCAAATATTATTTTGTACCGAGTACTATTTATCCTCTTGGTAGCCCTGATATCTTGTATAAAAATAAAGTAATCCAGAATCCAAATCCAGCTTTGGATCTACCAAGGCAAAATTTCATCGAAATCCATCCATAAAATTTTAAGCTACCTTGTACGCACTAGTGTAAATACCTCCTCCAAATCCTCTACCTGAGTTAAATTAACGAACATAAGAAATGACAAGGACAAATATTGAAGAATTAGAATCCCAGCTCTAGAAACTTCCACCCGGAGTAAAACTGACTTTCTCGAGCTTTCAAGATGTTACTAATTTTTCAATCTAGTTGAGAAAAAATAAAATACTCACTTGATTCCGTGTCATTGATATAGAAAGTAATAATTATTATACATTTGACAAGTGTATTTATTCTTCGCATTTTCTAAAGTCTCGGGTAATATTTAAAAATTGTTTTTAAGACACGATCTTGCAATAGAGATTTGTATTAATCGTATTAAGCATTCATATGATAATAAATAAGGAAAGTTCATCTTATATACGTGTCTGCTGTCCTTAGAACAAATTTCATTCGTTATTTGAAAATGCCACTTCTTTACACTGACCAACAAGTCCGACGTGCACGAACTTCCAGGCCTTCTATTCGGCATCTATTGAGAAAGCTAAAATGATGATGGGTTTGAGTCATGAACTGGCGACATCTGGTGGTCATCTTGTCCGCGCCTGCGCACAGTCAATCTACGTTCACAAATAGGTGAACCAATTTACCCGCCTCATTGATCCGGTATTGGTTGGTCTTTATGACCTTTTCAGTTTGTAACACCTTATAAAAAAGATAGTACATTTGAGCAAAGAAGACTGAAAAGTAATTGAACTTTTCAGTGAATATGAATCAACGAGATTGGGGGTATAATTGCCATGAAAAATATTATTATTTTCATGATACGATTATAGTATTCGGATTTCTTGTATCTTGCTCTCTTTCCCTCGATAGCAATGCATTGGTTACGGCATAACCGATTGGAAACATCAATTCCTATTCGAGCGAAGTTAAGCTACATATGGTGCGGTTTGTCGCCGGATGGTGTCCCCATTATGCTAGTCTTCACGGCGGGTGACATACGCTGTTCAGGTCCTACGTTAAGCTGTAGATCACCATTAGGAAATGGAAAAGCCTCAAAGCGAATGCTGTTGATTACAGAAGCCATCCGATTGTGAGCAGTTGCGGGCGCTTATTGAACAAAAACTGATGAGGGGATAATAGGTGCACACTGAACCGGCGTTTCACTCTTTTCCACTAAGACTACATAGTAGGGATCAGCTCAGCCATTCGGGATACATATCACATAAAAGGGGATCCTGTGGTCGTGGTTTTGAATTTGCGTGCTATTGAAGGCTGAATTTCCTGTGGTGTATCTCTTGGTATTTTTCATCCAAGGAAAAATAACTGGTATTATTTTTCTTAGTTTTTATCCTTTAGTTTACTCAATAACTGTTTTTATAGCATAAGATGTTTCTTGTATATGGAATAAAGAATGGCCTTACTCTGCGCATGGTTAACAAATACCATCGTGCTAAATAGGTAATACAATGTGTCACCAAATATATATATATATATCTGCTCGAGAGCGCTAATACGAGCTCGCCGTCAGTCTGCGCATTTAAATGTAATATCCTTATTTCTTCAGATGTTATATCTCGACATCTGAGCTCAAATTAACATGATTTGTTTTCTTTACTAATACATACCTTCTAGGGGGGGGGGGGTCAAATACAATTTATTTGTATTTGAATTGTATTTAAATACAATTTTCATGTATTTATATTTGTATTTGAATTTTGGCATCCAGAGAAAAAAGTATTTTGTATTTGTATTATGGCACCCAGAAGAAAAAGTATTTTGTGTTTGTATTTTTATTTCAAGTCTAAGCCATTTGAGGAGGATATGCAAACTCAGAGAGAGAGAGAGAGAGAGAAAGAAAGACTGGGAGTCAGAGAGAACCATGATTTACGAGATAATATAAAACTAGTTATATCTGGTACGCGCGAGTGCGCGCGTCGCGCGAACGCTTGAGAGTTTTCTAGAACATTCTCGAAACGTTCAGGAATGTTCGGCGCAAAAACTCTATAGTTTATAAGGCACGTGAACGGCGTACTTTCATTCAGTCTTTATTTGAATAGTGCTGTGTAAAGGATACTCGCTCTCTCTTGTTCGGTGGGTTTATTATCATAATAATAACACACATAATAATATTATGTGTGTTAATTGAATGCTTTATGATTGAAAGAAATATTCTCTTGGGTTAACTCATTGATCTATCTTTCTGTTTCTCTTTTATTAAGTTTAATTTTAAGGGCAATGACTTAAAGTACTAGTTAAATTTTATAATCAACAGGTTTCTCCATCTTTTTTCCTTTTCACACATACTGCATTTGTATATATTTTTAAGTTACTTTTGATTTAAAGGTTTGTGTTTGTTTTAAAGCACTTTATTATCATTATTTTCTTTGGTTGATTTTATTTTATTATTTTTTTTCACTTAATGTTTTATGGGTTTTTTTTATTTGCTCTTATTTTTTTTAGATTTGTTTATTAACCACTTTATACTTTTATTTCTTTACTGTGATGTTTTAATTTTAGTTTTAGTTTTTTTTCTTTCTTAACATTCTGTTTTAGTACTCAGATATATGATTTATGATAAGGTGAATTTAAAAGAAATAAAGTATATATGTTTATTTATAATAATATAGGAATTAAAATATAACTCAAATTCAAATTTAATTTAAATATAGCTCATATTTATTATATAACCTTCTATTCAGTTGGTACATGAGAAAAACCCAGTAAGTATATATAATCTGAATCTACTAAATAATAATTACGTAAACTTTAATTGCTTCTCACTTCTAAATTTTCACTTTGCAGATGGATAACAAAGACATTGTTACACCAGATGACCTTCAATCGGGGATGAGGAGGTCCGGGAGGACGTACAAATACCTAAACTCTCAGCTGCACTGGCAAAGTTTTATTCTGTCAATGTCAAGTCTACTGACAAGAATCTCATAGCCGACTTTTTGCAGTACAAAAAGTCGTATTCGGCAACGACGAAGGCAACATCTAACCTAGTTGTCTACCTCAGAAGAGTTCACAAAGTTCAGTATGATCAATATGAGACCTTGAGAGCTGCAGATGAAAAGAAGAAGCGTGAGAGCTCTGCATCACACTCACAGACCAAAATGACCTCGTTCTTCAAAGTCAAACCTGCACAAGAGAAAAGATTTTACGCTAATCACATCAAATAACGGTTTATAGTAAAGGAATTCTTAGACTCCATCGCATGTAACCAACTGCCTTTGAGTATCGTTAAAAGTACGACGTTTAGAGCTCTTCTGCACGAAGCAGAACCATGCTTCGTGTTTCCAAGCAGAACCACACTTAGAAACAGTTTACTTCTGCAGAGAGCGAAAGACATCGAGTCGCAATTGATGACAGGATTCGAACATCTCAATCGTATGTACTTGACATTGGACCTCTGGACGAATCGGAAAATGATAGCGTTTCTTGCTGTCTCTGTACACTTCATCAACTCATCATGGGAGCTAAAGTCACGCGCCATTACTTGCGATCAGTTTATAGAACGACATACAGTTGTGAACATCGCTACAGCATATGAGGATATAGTCACTAAATTCGGAATTCGTGGCAAGGCGAGGAAGGTGGTTGCAGACAATGCCTCGTCTATGGTGAGAGCATTTGATGTCTGTCTCCTAGGATTATATGGAAATGAAGTAAGGAATGAAAGTAGCGGTGAAAATGAAGACACTACTGACCTTGATATTTTGGAAGAAGAACTTGATCTAAATGAGGTGCTTACCCTTCTTCCACCGGAGCGGTCCAGTTGCTTTGCACACACACAACAACTCTGCATACGAGATGCCTTCAATGATCCGTGTGTCAGAAACAGTGCAATTGCAACTGTGATGCACAAGTGCTGTAGTATTGTAGCTGCAATACGTCGATCTACTGTGGCAGCAACGTTCTTGGAAAATATTGGAGTTCCACTGCAGTCTGTTAACGCTACTAGATGGAACTCTCAACTGACAATGCTTTAGTCAATTCTCAAGGAAACCGACGGAGTCAACTCAACTATTCATCTCCTAGGATCAAACTAAACTGTAGAAGAGTTGAAAGGAATGTAAATAGCAATGCTGGAAGAAGTGATTCAAGTTTTGGAACCGTTCCAAGAGGCGATGACGCAAATGGAAGGAGAAAACATGGTTACACTTTCTTGCGTTCCACCAGTTGTAGTTGGCCTTAAGCACAGACTCAAACTATTTACGGAAAATAAACCGATCTACTGCTTTAATTTGGCAAATGCACTACAGTCTTCTATCAAAAAGAAATTGCATCCATTTCTTGAGAAGTCTTATGTCATTGCCGCAGCTCTCGTGGACCCCAGATTTAATCTGGCATAAATGCCATGTAAAGAAATTCAAAAGGAAAAGGTTTCGAGGATAGTTGACTTAATTCTTTCTGAGTCAACTTAATTGACTTTAAATAAGAAAGTAATTCAAGAGAGTGAACCTTTCGTCTCCATGAACATGAATCAAGACGAGGCTAGTGTGAGTGCTAAACGACCTTGTCTCTTTGCCTACATGCCTCCAGCTGGGCAAATGATGGCAAGTGCATCAACAAACGACACTACAGTGGTGATGGCAGAACTTGAAGCGTAACTAGAAGAAGGTGTTCTGCCTTTTGACGTCAACCCACTGAGGTACTGACTGGTGTGATACAAAAAACTTAAAAATTTTGAAGCATTTCGCCAAGAATATTCTAGGGTGCTGTGCAACGTCGACACCATCTGAGAGGGGGTTTAGCGAAGCCGGCAATTTTTACACTCCTGAGCGAGCAAAACTCGGCCCGGAAACCTTCCGGGCATTAATGATGATAAAATGCAATTATATGTAAAATGTAAACTTGAGTGAAAAAAAGGTATCTGTTTATTTTTTGGTATAATTTCAAGAGTATTTTTATTTGTATTTTTGAAATCTGGAATAGGAGTATTTGTATTTTTATTTGTATTTTTTGAACCAGTAATTGTATTTGTATTTTTAGATTGAGAAATAAAAGTATTTGTATTTGTATTTGACTTATAAAAATCAGTATTTGATACAACCTTGATACCTTGCTTCTTTTGCAAAGGCATAATAACAAAATAATTATAAGATTTTCTTATGCATAAAATTCTGTTATTTACGAATACATACATCATTTGACTTGTTTTTCGATCGTCTTTTGTGTTTGTTGATGGCGCTTTTGAGTTGCCTATACTACGAGTTGATTTTAAAAAATAGGGGAGTTGGTGGAACCACCACCATAAAGTGAGGTATGAGTGCGAAGCCCCCCATTGTTAGTTACATTTTTTTAATCCTTTCTTTTTGCTTCAATTTTAAATTTACGTTTGTGAAAATATACAAATCTTTTGCACCTAACGATGGAAGGGCTTCATTTCCCCCATACCAACTTTTAAAAGAGAGATGAATACAGGACAAGTGATCCACCATCTACAAGATGGAATAAAAAAGATAGGTGCCAAAGGAAATAAATTAAGGCGAAATACACAATGGTCTTCAACAACATTTGCATATATATATATATATATATATATATATATATATATATATATATATATATATATATATATATTATCTAATACTTTAGATAGAACATTAAGAGCTTGACTCTCATGCATACAAACTCTCTAAGTGGTTAGCCTCCCTTCTTGCTGACGCTGTTAGATTGACCTCTCCTTCACACATCATCCATTCCTGTGATTTCATTGAAAAACTTAGGAAAATAAACATAAAAGGAAGCCGCTTAGTAAGCTTTGATGTAGACAGCCTGTTCACTAATGTCCTAATCAACGAAGCTCTTAATGTTCTACCTAAAGTATTGGATAATCAAAAATTAAACCTCCCTCTAGGCAAAAATAAAATTATAAATCTTGTTAGACTTTGCGTTACTGACAATGTATTTATCAGCAATATGGGTTTTTTTTTGGTCAAAAATATGGTCTTAGCATGGGTAATTCTTTATCGCCCCTTTTATGTAACCTTTTTATAGAACATTTCAAAGCATCATTACTCCCTTCTGTGATTTCCCATCATAATTTTATATGGTATAGGTATGTAGATGATGTCATATCGATTTGACCTATAAATAGTTTAAACATATTTGATAATTTCCTTAAAAATACTAACGACCTCCATCCCATTATCAATTTTAAAGTAGAATGGGAAAAGGATAATTGTATATCCTTTCTTAAGGTAAAAATTGTTAGTCATTGACAAAATTAGCTTCACTGTGTACCCAAAACCAACCCATTCTAACTCTTATATCCATTTCTTTTCTCATCATGATATTAACATTAAGTGAGCCGTTTCATCAGGTATGTTTTTGAGAGCACTTAGGATATGTGACCCTTGCTTTCTAGAAGACGATATTACATATATAACTGCAGTTTCATTTAATCAAATTATCCCCTCCACGCAGTGGCGTACCTAGGATTCTGTTTAAGGGGGGACGGGGCATGTGAATCGCGGAGCCTGCGGTGGAGAGTCCAGGAAAGCCTCCTCCGGGAGAACTTTGAAATTTGGTGTCATTTTCCTCGCATCTGGGCATATCTCAGAACGTATCCCTACCATCAAAAGAAGCCAACATCCATCCTAAATTTGGCAAACTTCCAAGCAAGATTTTCACACATTAGAATGCAATCCTTATTTTTTAGGATGCATAATGACACATCATTACATTTAAATCACTCAAATCATCAATTTCTTTTCTTTTTCAATCAGTGGCGTAGAAGGAGGGGAGGATATTGGCCAAGCCATTGGACAGGCGAGAGCGTAACTAGAGGAGTATCTGAAGGTTCTTCCCCAGGAATTTTTTAAAACTAGATTACCAAAGAAGCGATCTAGAGGTATTTTCGAATCAAAATCATTTACTGAAATAGTTTTTAATGAAATTTCACAGAAAAATTATGAATTTAATCAGGAAATACTATACATACAATCACAAAACCCTATGAACATTCGTTAACAATTGAGAACCTCGTATATAGGTAAATGTATAGACATAATATTTCATCAACAAACTAAGCTTTTTCATGAACTACAACAAATCACAGATTGCAAAAATGCTTTCGAACTATTAAAATCTAGTGAGATAGATCGTGCAGCACTATTCGGGTACTGCATCTGGAAATCACTTAATAGTAAAGTGTATTTAAACATAATATGTTTGTTGAAGGGAGAAGCCATGAAGCAAAGCTTATGCGAGGACTTCTGGAGTTGGGATGATTTTAGTATCATTTTAGTTACCCAAATACATATCAAATATAATATATCTGAAATTGATGACATCTTATCTACGGTCAGTTTCTTTGCGGTCTTTTAATTTCACTCTGGGTGAGCGGTGTTTTTTCACACTTGTATTGTATCACTTGAAAACCAGTCAACGGTTGGTTCGGCTGAATTCATCAATAACGTCACTATAAACTAGTAGAATGTCCTTGTTGATGTACAGATGGGCTAGGCCATTCAGTCGTTCTTCGTGCATGATGGATCGTAGGTAATATTTTATCAATTTCAGAGCACTAAATGGGCTTTCACCTGTCGCAGTGGTCACCGGCAAGGTTGCGAAAATTCGCAAAAGAGTTTTTATCATGGTATAAGTACCAAGAGTCGTTGTAACCACTACCGCATCCATGAATCTTTTTTTGGTGGTGTACATGTCGTGGTTGCCTGTCGCGCCCAATACCCTTTCCAGCGCAGTAATTCAGCGTGCAGGCACTCTGGTTGTCCTAGAAGGAATTGGTGGTAGAACTGGGCGGCTTCCATGAGCGTACTAGAATTGTCGGAATCATGACAGTATGCCGGTAGTAGCATACTGAGCAGATATGCTTTCGCACTGTGTGATTTAAACCGCTCATCTAGTTGGCTTATACAGACGTAGATGTACGGGAGGAAAATAAAACGTCTGTAGTAAACTTCTGGTGTCTCGGCTGTATGATTAGACCTCTGCGTCTGCCTCTCAATCGTTCTTGGCATGCGGATTTCTTCACCAAACAATTCTTGAGCGCGCATGAAAATGTCCCTGAAGACTTGTTCGTCTAATCGCATTTGTCTCAGGACCTTCTTATAGTCTTGGACACTGTCCAGCGCGTTATGGATGTCCTGGGCTTCGGCCTGAAGCTTAACGGAAAGTGGCTTGGTTATCTCCAGAACCGATACAAGTACCTTTAGGGCAACCAAGAATCCACCATTGTCTATGGCGGAAGAGAATAATAGCGCCTTACCCGCGCAATCTGCGCGTGGCCATAGGCTAATTTTGTGTAGCGACACTTTAATGGTGGGTAGTAGTTCTTTGAATATGCGAACTGCTTCCTGGCGCTCGACCCATCTATGTAGTTGTGCAGTGGAGTTTCAGACGCGAATGGGGGCCTTCATTACACTCTTCCTTGATAGCTTCTTCAAGAGTAAGCAATCTTTTATTTAAGCCACAGAAAAAAACCGCAATCTCCTGCATCAACGTCACTGCCTTTCTAATATCTGGTACCTCGCCGGCCTTCAATAAACATAGATTGAGTGAATGTAACACACAATGCGTGTAGCTGGCTGACGAACATTCTTCACTCACGTACTTTTGCACACCATTTTTGATCCCCGACATAGCCGTGGCTCCGTCGTACCCCTATCCAACCATATTTCTAATGTCAACTCCAGAATCTTTCAGAATCTGTAGCAGTTGTTTAGCCAACCCTGCCCCAGTCAGTTCAGGGACCTCAGCAAAACCGAGAAACCGCTCACATATTTGGCCGCCTTGGAGGTACCGTAAACGTACTGTTAACTGTTCCTTTCTCGAGACATCTGTGGTCTCGTCCGCCAGAAAAGAGAAGAATCTGGCTTCTTTCGTTTCTTCAATGATTGATTTTTGAAGCACTGTCCCAATGGCTGATATCAGTTCATTTTGGGCTTGGGGGTAATGTATGTGGCATCCTATTCATGGTCGTTAAAGGTTTCCGTAACACTTTATCGTTGGAAACCGCCATCAGCTGTAGAGTCGCTCTCAGATTGCCTTGTCCGTAATCTATATCAGCGTCGGTTCTTGCGGGAGAGAGCAACAGGGTTCCGGAATCGCGATGACCCTAAAGCGGGAGACCTAATCTACCCAGAAACTCTATAAAAAAGAGTATCCGCTGCAGAGCATCTCGGTTTTTGTCATGCTGCTTGGTTTATGTGGTGTTCAGCTGATGCTCTATGCCTCCAGTCTCCATCGTCGTTTTGAACGCTTCTGTGCGCGTGACACTGTCTTCATGGAATTTGGCCGCTAGATGCGCTGACAAATAGCCATCTTTGCCGGTTAGGTGAGCGAACTTCTCTAGGGGTGTTCTGACCAGGCGATTCAATGGGTTTCCTCGGATTGCTTTAGGAGCGAAAACCTGCAAGAGCGACAGAATAGTCCATATTTCGACACAGAATAGGAAAAGACGCTATACTGCCCAATTATATGCTGTGGTCCGAGATATTTACGTCGGGTTTTGCCTCTATTTGACGCTTACTGTAAGGCCACTGATAATCCAATGGCGCAGCCCAAGGTGTGGTGAGTACGCGCAGTTTCTCTGCATCAGTGAGATCCAGCCAGTTGATAACTCCTATATCATTTTTACTGGAGTTGACATTAGATAACGCAGAAGTGGACGGTGTTAACGTCAGTGAAGAGGAAGAGGATTCCTGTGTCTGGGCTTGAAGTTGGACGTCTTGAAGTTCCGGAGGTGACTCTGAGGAAGCCTTTCGTTTAACTGCAGTCGGAGGCTCATGGCGCGGCGCGTGAAATAATCGACGATACTTCTCCTCATCTCGACTTCCTGGATCTGATCTGAAATGAAAGGAAATAAAAATAAGATAAATCAAAAACAAGCGATGACTGTAGAATATTAGAAAAAAGAACCCTATATGTATGTAGCTGTTATTAGCTTGAAAGGGAGAGTTGTACGGGCTCATCAGTTCAATAAAATTCAGACAGAATCATGTTTATTTAAGCCGTAAAACTGCAAAAGAAAATAAATCAAAATATAGATTATACATAAGGATATATACACACAATGCAGTGATCAGGGCCCATATGTAGGACTCTCATGTAAGTTAGAACTAAAAAACTAAAAGAAAACGACTACAAAAATAGACGCAGTATTTAGTCCCTTAAGGTTAGACATAACCCTTTTTCTGGATTTTGCATTTCTATGTTCTACCAAGTCCAAAAGGCATTACTTTGCATTTAATAGCCCTAAAACAGGACTAGCACTAATTGAGCAGAAAAAATACAAAAATTTGCAGCAATTGGCGACTTGTGAAGCAGGAAGTTGACGAGAGTCGAAGCAAATCAGAAAGATAACCTGTGGTCTGCTCAGAGAGCTCGAATTCAAAATCTGGGCGATATTTCAAACAATCAGGAGGTGTTTTTTTATGAAGTTGAGTGTTATTTCATCAAATTGACCTTTCAGAATAGCGCTAAAGCTGGCTGATTCAATACTGATCATTTTGATACCAAATCTGCCAGATATTACCAGCTAATTAGCTAAGAAAACAGCAGTTAACAGCTGTTGATTAAAAGTCATTTTTTGTGCATTTTGAGGTACTAAACGTGAAAATTATTTAGGGATATTGAAGATGAATAATTAACAATACATTTGTTGACAAAAACAGAAAACTGACAAAATTTGCAAAAAACGTCAAAAAATATGCTATGTCTAACTTTAAAGCATTTCCAGCATCATTGTTATTGCCATCTCTATCAATGATAGGCAAATTGCCGAAGAACTTTTGGCTTTCGTATGAGCAAAACTATTTCAAAATTTGTAGGTCGGAATATTTTGCTGCTGTTTTGATAGGCAAATGCTCAGTGTATGCCTTCTTCAACACGACTTTTTTCCATGGTCCTTTATAGTAGCAATGTTCAACAAAAAGAATTTCGAGAAAAGACAAAGTGGTTGCTGAGATATCTGGCATTGAATGTGGGTGGTATCGTGATACTTTTCAGTCAGATCAGTGTTAGCGGAGTTGAAAATTTCAACATCATTGGAACACATTGAGTCATATATCATTTGGAAAGGCTTAATTTCAGACATGACCAATACATATACGCAAGCTGAATTTGAAATCAACAGTAGAACACACATGCCAAATTAGCTCTGTATGTAGTTCTACTTTTTTTAATCTTATTGTTCTTTGTGGGTGTAGAGATATACGAGTTAACCAAGGCAGTTAACAAGTTGCGAGTATATATATATATATATATATATATATATATATATATATATATATATATATATATATATATATATATATATATATATGTATATATATATATATATATCTCGAGGTCTTTCACATGGCGAAGAAAAACAATGAAGGAAAAACCAAACCCACCTGGGTTTCTCGAAGCCACTCTACCCAGTCTCCGGTAACATACAAGTACGATTAAATTGGTAAATTTAGGAGACAGTTATTCCGGACCTCTGATCAAAAGGCCTACCCTCCGAGGGTGTATTTATAGACAAGCAAGTCAAAAATTCAACTGTCGTTCTCGCATTACACTCTTCCAGAGCAACACAACGCCAAGTACGGCTGAATTGATACCCACTTCTGTCGATTCAACATGAGATCCAGTTTCCTTTAAGTTCAAAATGTCGAGGAAGAGAAATAACAGACGCCCAAAAGCCAGGGCACCCTCGGGTCTCCCCTTGTTATCCCCCTCCTCCTCCCATTACCCCAAGGGAGTAATTCTAGTATAAAACTGTTCGTCAGGAAAAAAAGAGGACTTTTTCGTTTCGTCACGACATCGATAAGAACTTGCCGGGATAGAATTCCCCCAGCAAGTTGAGAAGGACTTTCATTTTCTTGGGCAATACCAGATTGCACCAAGCATAATCGGCACAGTTCAATTACCAAAGATCGTCAAGGGATCTTACCCTATCTGAGTTTGACACCTCAAACTAGATAGATTTCTCACCCAAAAGAGAAACTCTACAAGCGAAACCAACTCGCTAGAAAATCATACAGCCATCTTCAAGCCTCGTCTGTGAAAACCTTTTCAAGCTCATAAACGCCCGATGCATCGCCTCTTCAATCGGCGTTTTGTTTTGGTTCTTTCTCCTCCGTCGCCTCGAAATTCCACGTGACGTCACTTGTCCACCCCTCGTTCGAAGTAACACCCTCTATTGAGAAGCAAATAAACTACACTCATGATGCCTCTCCTGACAATATTCAAATGAAGGTATTTCGTTTGGATTCTCTGGGTAAACCCGACTACCTTATGTGAGTAATCACTTCTATTTTCATGTCCCCGTGAGTTTAACGTAGATTATTTGTATATCTTAAAGACGAATTTGTTTTAAAGTAAATTATTCTCCCTTAAAGCAACCAGAAACCGAGTGTCGGTAACGGGACTTATGGAACCATTTTTAAGTTGTATTTTGTACGTATATATATTAATTTTGTGTGAGTTGATTAATGTACAGTAAAGGTATATTTTAGTTGAAATGTTTAAATTATCCTTGAACGAGTTGCGTTGCCAGTATTTAGTATATTAAAGAGAGAACTTTCCTTTATATTTTATAGTGTATGATATCTATGTGATTTATCTTGTTAATAAATCAACCTAAATAGCGTTTCGAAAACCATAACCATAAATTTGTTTGATCGAAGTTGTCTGCAGTTAGTTTTAGGCCTAAGGCGACAGCGAAATAAATTTTTGGAATAATGACTTGGGCTTTAAGATTGACAATTACACAAATATAAATATATTCATAAAATCAACGAATGTACAATGAGATGAGGTGGGTTAGGTATACAATGTAAGATATTTTAACATATGATTTACAGTAAAAGGATGCGAAGAGAATTGAACTATGTAAAATTAATATGGTAGAATAATATGGTGAAACAATAAGGTGAATAATAGAGTAAATAATAATATAGTAAATAATATAGAGTATTTATGATGGACTGAATTGGGGCTGCAATGAGAAGTAAATATAATTAGGATCTACTCTCGTATGGTCGTTTGCAAAGAATTGTGAGAGAAAATGGAATTAACTAAGTATGATTTGTTTGGAGGTAAATGAATAATTGTAGAATGAATGATTAATGACCTTTATACGAAGAAAGCTGAGAGTCGAGTGGGAGGAATAGCGGGCTATTTTGATCGAGCTGGGAACGTGTGTTTGTTTGTTTGTGTGTGAAATTTAAGAGATGTTGTTTGGAACAGTATACGTTAATTGAATTGACAAGTAAAATAAATGAATTAATTAATTATTTAGTCTAACATAAAATGATTTAATTTACAAAAGTTGAAGTAAATTAATTGAAAGATTAAATTGACAAAGTTAAAGTAAAATAATTGAATGATTAAATTAACAAAGTTAAAGTAAAATAATTGAATGATTAAATTAACAAAGTTAAAGTAAAATAATTGAATGAATTTTATACATAATAAATGATGATATATATATATATTTAAGTTTCCCAGGAGGTTTTTATTATAGGAATGCCCAGAGGCATTGCTATAACACTCTCCCCCTAGATCCTGAAGCGATCACTGGAAGTATGAACGTACGACCCACTTTATTAATCATAATAAAAATTTTAAAAATAATCCCGGCTAACTCACGACAGAGGGTCTTAATTGATTTACTGATTTCTTACTATCTACCAACCATTATTGAATGTTGATACAGTGACAGCAAACTCTATACCCTCATAACCAACAGTTTGTCAGCTCCAAGCCCATACACCCTGCCTAAACTTATCAATCCAATGTCTATTCTGAATAGGCATTGAATTAAAAAATTTGGTGGTTGAAAAGTGTTTTTTTCAAATCTAATTTCTTCTTAGGCGGATGGCAATCGTCTAAGATTTGCGTTTCTGCACGTGCGGAAATGCGCAGACAGCTCACATTCATAAATTATGGGATAGGAAACGTCACAAGATGGCTGCGCCCTGCGAGGCGTTTCCAGCCGTTCAGAAAAAATGCCAGGAAAAATATCACATTTTTTAATGATTGTGCATATTTTTGTCTGGAATATGAAAGTAATTGAATATTAAACATATTTACTATTGAATTATGATGCTAAATCAGAGGAAATGATGTATATTGGTTTGCTTTAGAAGTTTTTTCCCACCATGGCCTCCTGTGCTAATTTTGTAAGGCGTTGGTTTCCATTCCCTGAGGGTGGGGGGGGAGGGCATGGCCCAATGCCATCCCCCTCCTAAATAAGCCACTGCCTCCATGTGATCAATGAAAGTTTATCTAAAGCAAAATCTACTCATTACCGTTCCAATGATAAAAACAAATTTAGTAATATGAAGTGTCTTTCCTTCCCTTTTTCTCCCCTCCTCAAAGGAGTGAACAAAGTTATTTCCCCAGGCCTAACCACATTTAAATACCCTTTTTCTATACTTAAATCTTTCCCTTCGACCAAGCCCGTAGATCATCTGAATGAAGCAGGTGTATAATTAATCCCGTGTGGCTCTACAAAGTGTCCCTCATTCTACATAAGAGAGACCGGAAGAACCTTAACAAAACGAATTTATGAACATAAAGGTGATGTCAGACGAGGCAGTACTACATCCAGTATTTTTAATCATATTAGTAATTTCAACCACCAAATTGACTATTCAAAGGCATAAATCCTATATAATTATAAAGATTTCCTTAAAAGAAAAATAGTAGAATCTATATTAATAGGAGAAATTCCCAATTTTAATTTGTCAGATTGTCAATTGAAGTTCAGCCCCCATTCCTGTAACCTCATTGTAAACAGCTTAGTCAACGATCGTAGACTCACATCTCCTGGTTAATGACCTTTTTCTCCCGTTTTGTGTTTCTTTGTGTTTTTTTTATCTGTATGCTATTTATAGACTTTTATAACAATCGCATTCTCAGTATACGATTGAAGAGGGTGATAAACTACACACAGAAACTAGACTATTATATTAAACTTTTGGCTCCTATACAGTGATTTCTCTATCATATATATACACGAGGGCGGTCAATAAGTCTTGCGAATCGGTAGGGTAAAAAAGAGGAAGGGGGATGGCTGTTTATGGGGGTGTTAGGACAACTTATGACAAGTCAGGGCCTGCAAACGCACGCTCCTGCCTCGTCTATTTAAGAAGCAGTAGCTGATCGCAGATCGTCAGTCAAAATTTTTTAATAATGGAGAAGGTTGAGCACCGCGCAGTGATCAAATTTTTGACCAAGGAAGGCAAGAATGCAAAAGAGATCCATGAACGCATGGTTGCAGTGTACACCAACACCGCCCCTTCCTCTGCAACCATTGCTCGTTAGAATGTTAGTTCCGCCATGGTCGTGGGTCCCTTGAAGATGACCCCCGTCCAGGACGCCCGTTAGACGTGACCAACGAGGACAATGTGGCCCATGTGGAGCGGTTATTCCTCGAAAATCGACGGGTGAAGGTAGAAGAAATCGAGCGAGAACTTGGAATATCACATGGAAGTGTTATCAACATCATCCACGACAATTTGGCCATGACCAAGTTCTCTGCCCGTTGGGTCCCTAGAATCCTCACGCCCCATGATCGACTTCAACGTCGTCAAAGTTCGGAGGAGCTGCTGCTCCTGTACAACCAAGACCTGCCGGGATTTGAGTCACGCATAGTGACAGGTGATGAAACGTGGGTCCATCACTGGGATCCCGAGACCAAGCTCGAAAGCATGGTCTGGAAGCACAGTGGCTCTCCGCCCCCCATCAAGTTCCGGACCCAACCCTCAGCCGGAAAGATCATGGCCACCATCTTCTGGGATTCTGAGGGAGTGTTGATGGTGGGCTATGTGTCCCATGGAAGGACCATCACAGGTTAATATTACGCCGAGGAACTGGCTGGGTTGAAGAAGTGCATCGGTCAGAAGCGGCGCGGCAAGTTGACACGTGGTGTCCTGCTGCTCCACGACAAAGCCCCTGCCCACAAGGCCAGAGTTGCACAAGCTACTCTGCGCGAGTGCGGATTCGAGGAGCTCAACCATCCCCCCTACAGTCCGGATCTGGCCCCCAGCGACTACTTTATATTCAGCCAGCTCAAGGCTGCACTGCGTGGACGCCGGTTTGGGGACGATGAAGATGTCCAGCTCGCCGAATTGCAAAACTTATTGACCGCTCCTCGTATATATATATACGAGGGTTTCGAGATAGAAGTCATTTCCCTCCAATTTTGGTTTGCCAGTTACACTATTGGAAATAATCATTGAAATTATATATTTTCAAAGCATTCTCGCTAGGGTTTCTTGATTGTCCTGAATCATTCTTCGACTATTTTTATATGTTACATAATAACCTGGTATGCATTTGACTTATCATTCCTATATGTAAATAACATCGTATACGAGATCCCCCGATCTGATAATGAAGTTGATATAAATATGAGAAGGATAATCTCTAGTAAGCCCGAATGAACTAGGGGGCAGTCCTCACTGATGGGGAAGGGCTATTGTATGTTCACAGTCTCGACCAGCAGAGATGGTAGAACCTTTGTGACCCAATTAAGACGACACCAGTTTTGATTTAGTGGTTTGTGGATATGAATGATCCCATATGCGACACTAGTAAGAATGTGCAATATATATATATATATATATATATATATATATATATATATATATATATATATATATATATATATATATATAAAATTTTATATAATTTTTCTTAAATATTATATATTTGTAAAAAGTCTTCAAAAACAACTGGCAACATTTACACGCACGACTAATTCTTCCAAATATTCCGCATGCGAGATTACGCAGGCTGGCCTTACTGCTTCCACCAATACGAGTATCTCTAATGTTACTTCATCAAGCATCCTTTATCATTCGTCCAACATGCAAGATCGATCTCGATTCCTTCCTTCCTCGATTGTCCTCCCAAAGTATGATTCGGGCCACCCCATTGCCTGGTTAGAAATAGCAGAAATTATAATGATGCATCACGCCATCTCTGAACAAAACCAGATTTTCTGCATCACTCAGAATTTACAACTAAGTATCTTTTCGCTTTTTAAAAACATCTTGATATAAAGTGGTAGAATCGGGGCTTCGGACAAATTAAACGAGGCTTTTAGGGAGAAGTTTGGGAGATCGCAAGTCGAAGATCTAAGGATGCTATTAAATAATCAGGAGATGGGTGACAGGCGTCCCACGCGATTTCTAGAGCATCTAAAAGACTTAATTCGAACTAAAGGAGCTCATTTAGAATTTTTCGACTCCCTGCTCACAGAAATATTTATGCGTGGGTTTCCTGAAAATATTAGGCCACTTATCCTAATGATATTAACCACTAATGTGGTGCAAATGGTAAAGGCAGCCGATGAGTTGTTCATTAATCCTTACGTAAGCTGGGGAACTATTTCAATCACTCAAGAACCATGTTCAAATATGTCTATTTCACAGGTTCGTTTACCGAGGGAGTCTTCAGACCACCGACCAGAACTCGCACGTAAGTCATACCCACGGCACAGGATCTTGCTCTGTGTTGGGGAGGATAGAGAGCGATCTTCGTGCCCTAAAGGTGCGACAAGGGGATGTAGCGAGAGCACAGTCGTGAGCAGGGTATAGGGAGAGTCCGACGCCGTTCTTCCTCCTGAAAAAGAAACTAACGAGAGAACTCCAGCTCAAGAGGTGAAGCATAGCAGAATCATTTTCATTCTCGACCCAATTCCGCCTATCCTGACGCTAATTCTCAGGGACTCTGCTGGTATCATTCTAAATATGGTAACAACGCCGTACGTTGTGTACAGCCTTGTAGCTTCTACCACGCATTTAATCCTCGTTCTTCACCTAACCCTTATTCGCAAAAGTTTCACCCTCCGACAAATCATGCTGCTCAAGTTTCTTTTCCCCAACTTTCAAATTGGTGCTGGTACCATTGCAGGTTTGGTGCAAAGGCAGAAAAAAATGCTTACACCCATGCACGTACCAACATCATGTGCGTTTTTCAACTCCAACTTCTTCACATAGCCTAATTTCACCAATCTCAAATGCGCAAAATCAGCAAAACCTCTACGGGTTCTCCTAACCATCTTTCAAGTTTATCAGCCTAGCATAATCCTTTAAACTAAAAATGCAAGTGATTCGTGGGTCTATCACCTCTGCAAGCTCAGTTTTTCCTAAGGTCGATCCTTCTTTTAGTATTTACGACCTACTTTCCTGTTTTTCATTTTTGGTTGACACCGGTGCTCAATGCAGTGTCATTCCAACCTCTCCGGACGACAAAGCTTGCCTGTCTGACCTTGTCCTTAAAGCCGCTAACTCTTCGGAAATAAGGAAATATGGAAGGCGTAACCTCGAGCTCTCTCTTTGGTTGCGTCGTGTTTTTCCATGGACCTTCATCGTCGCCGAGGTCGACATTCCAATTTTTGGCCTCGATTTCCTTTCGGCTCACGACCTTTTGGTCGATTCTCGCAATCGCAAGCTTGTCGACAGAACCACTACTCTGACCGTTTCTGGTTCGTTCTTTCCTCTCAGAGTTCTCTCCTGTCTGTTCGTCTCCCTACATCTGCCCCACACTTCCAACAACTCCTGCGGGAATTTCCTGGCCTTAGTCTGCCACCTTCAAAGGACATGTCAATCAAGCACGATGTGGTTCATAATATAGAGAAGACAGGAGGGCCTGTATTCTCACGCCCCCATCAACTGGCCCCGGATAGACTTGCTCTAATGAAGCAGGAGTTCAAGTTTATGGTGGAGGCCGGAATAGCTTTTGCATCTTCCTCTCCGTAGGCTTCACCGCTTCACGTAGTGCCAAAGTCTACGCCGGGTGAGTTCAGGGTTGTGGGTAATTACAGGCGACTCAATGCTTGTACCATTCCAGATAGATATCCTCTTCCTTACCTGTCTAATTTTAATTCTGCTCTTTTCGGTTGTTCAATCTTTTCTCGACTCGATTTGGTTTGTGCTTTCAACCAAATCCTTATTCACCCAGATGACGTTCCAAATACGGCTATCACCACGCCATTCGGTTCCTTCGTCATGCAGCGAATGACTTACGGTCTTCGTAACAATTGTCAGACCTTCCAAAGGTGTATGGATCAAGTTCTGAGAGGTCTCTCCTTCGTATTTTGCTACATAGACGACCTCCTGATACCATCTTCGTCTTTAAAGGAATATATCTCTCACCTTCGTCAGGTTTTCGCTCGTTTAGAAGAATATGGTATCGTACTCAACACTTCTAAGTGTCTTTTTGGTGTCACGCAACTCTCTTTTTTAGGACACCACACTTCCACTGACGGAATTCGTCCTCTCGAGGATGAAGTTGCAATTATTCGGGATTTTCCCCTACCTTCTTCACTCAAGCAACTTCATAGATTTTTCGGTATGGTAAATTTTTATCACAGATTCATTCCCAACATTTCTAACATCATGCAACCTCTCTACGACCTGTTTTCAAAATCCAAGAAGAACCTTCCTCTATCCTGGTCTTCCGAAACGTGCGAAGCTTTCTCTCACACGAAAGAAGCTATGGCTTCCGCTGTTTCTCTGGCCCATCCTTGCACAGGAACTTCCATAAGCGTTGCTTCGGACGTGTCCGCTACCCATGTTGGTGCGACGTTGCAGCAGAAGGTTGGTGACTCTTGGCACCGCTCGCTTTCTTGTCTAAAGCACTTATTCCTTCTCAGCAGAGATACACTAAGTTTTCCCGCGAACTCCTTAGTGTTTACCTCGCCCTCTGCCACTTCTGCCAATACTTGAAAGGGCGTGAATTCACTGTTTTTACCGACCATAAGCCGTTGGTTGGTGCGCTTGCCGCTAGTAGCACCTCTGATGTGCATTCTGCTGTTGATTCTCGTGATCTTGACTTCATCCTGCAGATGACAAATGATATTTGCTACGTTCCTGGTTCATCAAACGTGATTCCGGACGATCTCTCTCGCATTTCATCGATTTCAGGCACGTAACTCTCCCACACTTCGCCCATTGATCATGTGACAATAGCGCTCGCCCAGGAACAAGATGAAGAAACGCAAACACTGCGTCACTCTTCTCAACTCGTCGTTCGCGAAATCGACTTGCCGGACAGTCCTTCCAGGCGCATCCTGATTGACTATTCATTGCCTGACCCTCGTCCACTCATTCCTCTCGCTTACCGTCAGCCCATTTTTTACCAAACTCATGGCCTCTTCCATCCTGGCATTCGAGCAACTCGAAAGCTCTTTTCACAAAGTTGTTTGTGGCCAAGTATGAACGCCGACGTTGCCAAATGGACCCGCGCATGTTTGCCGTGTCAACGCGCAAAGGTTCAACGCTACACAAAGATCCTCTGGCTGTTTTTCCTATTCCATCGGCACGTTTTGACGCCGTTCACATCGATCTGGTAGGCCCTTTGCCCTTTTCGCGTGGTTGCACCTATTTTCTCACCATGATCGACCGTTTTACTCGTTGGCCAGAGGCAGTTCCTATCTCGGACATCAGAGTTTCCACTGTAATTCGAGCTTCCGTCTCAGCATGGGTTGCTCGTTTTGGTGTTCACTCAACGATCATAACTGATCGTGGTAGCCAATTTGAATCCCACCAATGGGATGCACTAATGTCAGTGCTTGGCTCTTTTCGTCTTCGTACCACTAGCTATCATCCCTAAAGCAAAGCAAAGGTCGAGCGGTTGTACAGGACTCGCAAGGCAAACTTACGCTCCACTGATCTCAACATCACTTGCGTGGAAAAGCTACCCTTAATTTTCCTGGGTATTCGTGCATCCTTGAGAGAGGATTTGGTTTGCTCTGAGGCGGAACTTGTCTATGGTACTCAAATTCGTCTTTCTGGTCATTATTTTCCTTCTTCTGACCGTCCTCTACCGGTAATCTTATGTTCATCCTGCTGCATACGTACGTAATTTAGTACGGGCGATGTCTGAAGTTAAGCCGACCGCCCCAAGAGTGCCTGTTCATCAGAAACCTTTCGTGCCAAGGGAGATGACAACCTGTTCTCGCGTTTTTGTCCGTCGCGACTCAACTCACTCTTCCTTGCAACCAGTCTATGATGGACCCGTTCTCGTCATCTACAGGGAACCGAAATTCTTTGTACTACAGTTTGGCACCAATCAGGATACTGTCCCTATCGATCGCCTGAAACCTGCTTTTATAGAAGCCGTTCACCTTGAACAGCCACTGTCTTTTCCTCTCATTATGACTATTATTGATCCAGTGGTTTCTCATACTTTTCTTCAAACCCCTCCCACAAACCATTCTCCAGCATCCAATTATCATTCCCTATTGCTGCCCTCCCCCCCCCCCTTTTGCTGCAGGAACCCTCGTCAGCAGCGGAAAGCCAGCCTTACAACGATTAGCCCCCGTCAGACGCCAGGTTGGGGGCAACAGAACGGATGTTCCTCGCCCCGCCTGCCCTTGCGCACGACAGTGTTTCGCCGCAAATGATTGGCACTGCCAGTCAATTGTGTCCTCATGATCGAAATCAGCCACATGGCATCGTTACACGTTCTCACCGCGTTGTTAGGAGACCTCATCGGTATCTGAATTAAAAATGTGAGTTTCATGTTTAGAATTTTATTTTAATGGCCGAGTAACCCTCTTGGGGGGGGGGGAGTATTTGTAGCAGCTTTGCAGCTACAAATATATATATATATATATATATAGCTAAAATTTGATATCATTTTTCTTAAATATTATATATTTGTAAAAAAAAGTCTTCAAAAACAATTGGCAACATTTACACGCACGACTAACTCTTCCAAATATTACGCATGCGAAACTAAAATTCACTTGTGATCTTGCCTTCTCCAACTCAAGGTCAGTTGAATTCTTTCTCAATTTAATCCTTAGATTTTACAAACAAAAACACTGCATAATTCCATATATTTCCTTTTCCAGACTCTCATACATTTCCCCTTTTAACCACCGTGATTTTAATAGTTATAATTACATTTTAATTAATTATCTATCTACCTTACGCCAAGTTTAGTCACGACAAAAATTCAGTGGTAAAATCATGTTCATTTTGTATAATTAAATTCAAATTCAACCAATATAATTTTAAATATGTTCCATTCTTGTTAATCTATAATAATATATATTTTGTTGTAAAGGTATTGTATTTCTTCCATTCCTTAAGGATTTTGTGTGCAACCATTAAGCCTAACTTTGCCATAAGCTGCGGTTCGAGCCATTTTTTACGATTCAATAACTTTCCTCAAAAACTTATAGATATAGTTTTGTTGTGAAGTTTCTATCTAGGTTCATACCACGATGGCCCTATATCTATAATATATATATATATATATATATATATATATATATATATATATATATATATATATATATATATATATATATATATATATATATAGATAGATATATATATGGTTGAAAGGCTATTTTTGGCAAACACAGCCCTCCTCAAGCCCTCAAAAGTAGCTATTCTCACATACACGAGAGTAGTATTGTAGGGTGTACCCCGAGTCTCCCTCCCCCCTTACCGGACAAGCGGCCGAGCTCCCCCCCCCCTCCCTCCCTACCGGACGAGCGACCAAGGGCCACCCTCCCCCCTTTACCGGACGAGCCCCCCCCTACCCTGGTTTATTGACATACACACACAGATAGCGATTCTACATTTTCTCGCACCACTGAAAATTTAGTATTAATGAAAAAAAGGTCGTCCATTAAGATTTATTACATGAATTTTTATCTGATGACTATAAGACTGTTAGCATTTTTTTTTTGCATCATTTACTTAGTCCCTCCGTCCAACCTCTTTCTACCGCGACCATTATCTCTAATGAATTTTCTGCACTATTAATAAAAAAAGGTCGTCTTATTTCTTCATTTGATGGCCTATTCCACTTATCATTTATGGCATCAGAGGCTGTGTTTACAGAACGCGGTCGATGTTTCTTATCTTTCAATCAACCGTACGGGACGATATTTGAGGCCGAGCATCTCTAGAAAATAATTAGTTATGGAATCAGTGACATATACACACACAGATGGCGATTCTACATTTTCTCACACCACTAAAAATTTCCTGTTTTACCCTGTATTTTACCCCAAACATACGAGTTGCCATTTAACATTTTTTACAGTATTTGATTGGACCGGCTAGTTACCCTTTTAAAGCATTTTTCCCTAAATATCTCGGTGTGCACACGTTCTAAGATAAGATGATGCTTGCTCGGAAATCTTGAAATTATTCACTAGCAGATGGCGCCAGCTAGTGCCTAGAGGTGCTAATTTGAGCAGCTTTAGAGATATGAAAGTCAAACCAATGTCACAAGGGGTAATTGAGGTTTCTGAGTCCAAATCTGATATCAGCTGACCACCAGTTTGAGACACCTAGTGGCTAAGTATCTAAATTGGCCATGTTCTCGCCGCAGGTTGACTAGATCATGTCTCTCTAGATTTATTAAAGGATTATAGATGGACTCAGCCAAATAATCAATCGAACACACTCACACAATTCACGGGAACATCGATAATGGAATCGACGCCATAATCTCGACCAAAGAGCTTAGAAGATCGAAAAACTATTTTAAATAGAAAGCACTAGGAACATCAATACTTACGAGCAAAAATTACATGCAAGCATCAAATAACCTAATGGAAATCCTAAAGAATGTTTTAAATGTGTATCTGAATACAGGCTACTTTCCCGACGGTCTAAAAGTGGCGAAAATGACTTTCCTCCCAGAAGGTGGAAAATCACCACGCTGGGTAGAAAATTACCGACCAATTTCGGTACTTGATTTCATCAGTAAGGTATACGAAGAGATCTTGAAACGCAGGCTTGAAGAAAAGAATCTTTATAATATGTGCCAATTTGAATTTTGCAAAAAAACCAAAAAAAACAGGAGTATGTAAATGGCATTGTGGCTGAAAATGGCAGCATCAACTGCTTCAATACAATGAGAAATAGAGTCATACACGTTTTGGACAGTGTTTATGGGAATTTTAATTCATTCCTAAAACAAAAATTGTTCCAGTTCTTTCCGAGATGATGGGGAGGAGGGAGGTTCTTTAATTGCTGCTCTAAAACATAGAGATGTTTGATTATGTTAAGACCTGGTGATTGTGGGGGGCGATCCAAGGGTTCTACATCATTGTTGTGATCATCGCAGCAGTCTTTACAAATTATGCAAAGTTGTTGAATCGGCGCATTTTTGTCCTAGAAGATGGCGCCATTGGGTGAATTTGGTGACTCAAAATTGACACATACACGTTAGAATTAACTATACCATTCATTCAATGCTATCACAGGACCACGAGAATTCCACGATATAGCTGCCTAAACTACTACAGAACCACCCACATGCTTTACGTTTGGGGTATGACAATCGCGATCAAAGGCTTCTTTGGAAGTCATTGACCACTTATTGTGGTATTGGCATATCTTTGGAGTTATTTAACATTGATGGGCAATGAAAATGTTTGGCAATGGCAAACCTTCCATAGGATCCAGCAACATTGTGTTCTAGACGAAGTTTTTGTTGATACTAGTTTGGCAAGATGTTGTTTAGCCTTAGACTCACTTTCATAGTCGTGGTTTTATTATTTATCGACACTGTTATTTATGCCTTGAGTTACGCTTCTCAAAGCTAGTTTATCTTAGTTTTTGCTATGCTAGCATGATTTTAGACAGTTCCTCTCGAGAATTTTAACAGCTCAACCCTTTTTGTTACCAATACCCTAGCCCTTCACCCTCTAACCATTTATCCTATTTGGAAATCAGAAAGGTCACATTTTGACATAAACTGATCACTTATCTGTGAAAAAAGAAACGTCTTGGTTATTTCATGATGTCTGCAATGCATATACTCGTATGTACGAGTACATACGGTTTATATACAATTCGAATTCTTAATTTATGTGCAAACATTGGCGAAAATATATGGTCCAAAATATCACTTGTTTCCATTATTTTATCAAACCCCTGTACTTCTATGTATATATATATATATATATATATATATATATATATATATATATATATATATATATATATATATATATATATATATATATATAGCTGCAGCCATACATAGAGGCTCGATCATATATACATAAATATGAGACACGAATATCACCCATGTGTAAATATACATATATGGCTGTGTCCTGAGGTTTGGTAAGTGCATGACTGTAGAACTCTGATAGAAGAATCCGAGCCGCTTTCAGAGATTTGCATCCTTGCAAGATAATATTACTGATTCTTGTTGTTTGGAGACATCATCTAAGGACGAACCCCCACGAAAAAAAATCTGAAAAGCTGGTGGTAGAGGGAATTGGAGATCAGAGAAGAGTGTAGAGGCGTCGATTCAGCGGAAGCTAGGGTGTAGACAACGTCATCAGCCCAGCCCCCCCCCCTCGCCTAATTATTTATGTAATTATTTAAATACCTTTAACTGCCTATATTTAATATCTGCCTGTGCATATAACACATTTTGTTTCGAAGTGTTTAAGACACCTTGATCTTTTTCAAATGCAGTTCACTCACCATCACGCCACTTTGAACACTAGGCTTCTGGCCTCTGACAAATTATAAAAGGCAGTATAGAAAGTGATGAGCCCTAGGGAAAATGAAAATGTGACTTAGGCACTAATGATGTTCCGAACATCATTAGTGCCCAAGTCACATTTTAGATGGACAGAAAAATTTCATACCTATTTTTTATAAAGGTACGAGGGGCGGTCAATAAGTTTTACGAATCGGTAGAGCAAAACAGAGGAAGGGGGATGGCTGTTTGTGAGGGTGTTAGGACAACTTATGACAAGTCAGGACCTGCAGCCGCACGCTCCTGCCTCGTCTATTTAAGAAGCAGTAGCTGATCGCAGATCGTCAGTCACAAATTTTTCAACAATGGAGAAGGTTGAGCACCGCGCAGTGATAAAATCTTTGACCAAGGAAGGCAAGAATGCAAAAGAGATCCATGAACGCATGGTTGCAGTGTACACCGACACCGCCCCTTCCTATGCAACCATTGCTCGCTGGAATAGGGAGTTCCGCCATGGTCGTGAGTCCCTTGAAGATGACCCCCGTCCAGGACGCCCGTCAGACGTGAACAACGAGGACAATGTGGCCTGTGTGGAGAGGATGATCTTTGAAAATCGATGGGTGAAGGTCGAAGAAATCGAGCGAGAACTTGGAATATTACATGGAAGTGTTATTAACATCATCCACGACAATTTAACCATGGCCAAGGTCTCTGCCCGTTGGGTCCCTAGAAACCTCATGAAAACTTACGCCTTATGATCGACTTCAACGTCGTCAAAGTTCGGAGGAGCTGCTGCTCCTGTACAAACAAGAACCGGTGGGATTCGAGTCACACATAGTGACAGGTGATGAAACGTGGGTCCACCACTGGGATCCCGAGACCAAGCTCAAAAGCAGGGTCTGGAAGCACAAGGGCTCCCCGCCCCCCATCAAGTTCCGGACCCAACCCTCAGCCAGGAAGATCATGGCCACCATCTTCTGGGATTCTAAGGGAGTGTTGATGGTGGACTATGCGCCTCGTAGAAGGACCATCACAGGCCAATATTACGCCGAGGAGCTGGCTGGGTTGAAGAAGTGCATCCATCAGAAGCGGCGCGGCAAGTTGACACGCGGTTTCCTGTCCACAAGGCCAGAGCTGCACAAGCTGCCCTGCGTGAGTGTGGATTCGAGGAGCTCAACCATCCCCCCTACAGTCCGGATCTGGCCCCTAGCGACTACTTTTTCATTCTGCCAGCTCAAGGCTGCACTGTATGGACGCCGGTTTTGGGGCGATGAAGATGTCCAGCTCGCCGTCCAGGAGTGGATTGAACAGCAGTCGGAAGATTTTTGGTTGTCGGCAATTCGAAGCCTCAGGGACAAGTGGCGCAAGTGCATTGAAGTCGAGGGTAGTTATATTGAAAAATAATAAAACACTTTTCCTCATATCTCGTTTCTTTATATCCGAATTGCAAACCTTATTGACCGCCCCTCGTACATTTTACATTTTCCATGGGACCTATGGTATGGCAGTTGCTACACCCTGCCACGCCCTGCCCCCCTCAATTGATGTCACTGGAAGAGTGGGTGCACTGTCATTAGGAAGTGTCAGTGATCTTCAAATGATGAGGTAATGGACTCCAGGGTGAACAGTTTTATGTGGGCATCAGGCAGAAACGTAGGAAAGCTTTGTTGTCAGGAAAGCGCGCCTTTCCGAAAGCTAAGAGTCTATCTTCTGTGCCGAGTTTGGCTACTAGTGAAGAACACAAAGCCCTGTAACCAGTCAAAGGCCCTGCTTAAAAATTGCATCAAAGTGGGAGAGGATCAAGAGTGATACGAAGTTCTACACTGCACAGTAAGAGTCGAGTTTGCAGTGGATCAAGACATTATAACATCAAAATGGCGTGTGGTAGTCAGGGTTCCCTGTATTATGGGAGATATTTTCCAAGAAAGTTAAGAGTTGACCGAGTGTTGCCAATAAAGTGTAAGATGTGAATCTTCCCTGAAAGCTTCTTATTGAAGACGAAGCCTAAGAACCCCACAGATTGCTTCGCCGGTATGTGATTTCCAGATATAAACAAGCTCGGAATTTCAACATGTCAGTTTCGGTGTTGATGAAAGAAGATTCATAGACAGTTGGGGGCGAAGGATAATACCTGAGAAGCAACCCACTCAACGGTTGTAGTGATGCTTAATTGGACCTATCTGATGACTGTGAACTGGAGATCTACCGCAATAGGAGATCACTAAGTTATCGACGTAGTGTGCTACTAATTGGACGGGAAGAGAGGAAGCAACCGTGTTCATCACAAAGGAGAAGAGGAGTACGCTTTGGACCAATCCACGTGGAAAGCTCTCCTCCTGAGATAAAAGGCTGGAGTAAGAGAAACCTGAACGGAGCTGAAAAGAACGGTCGCACAAAAAATCTGAAGTACAAGTCGGTATGAAACCAAGAAGTTCAAGGGAAAACAAACTATTGATAATAGTGAAGTGGTGAGTCGTGTAAAAAGCTTTGTAGATGTGAAAGAAGAAAGAAGTAAAAATACGACTAAGACCAGAGACTGTATCCTGGACGTTGTAGCTAAATCGGCAAAGGCGCACCAGAACATTGTGAAATTAACGTAAACCAGCTTGTTAGTCAGAAAACAAGGAATGAGAGTAGGCGTGAAAGAGGAAGAGCGAAGACACAATCCTCCACATGATTTTTCATTAGCCACACACTATTCCCAGACGTCGGGAATGAAGAACTCGTGAAAATCCCAGAAGATTATACCTTCCAGAGGAGCAGCGAAACTCTTTAAGACAGCGCCATATAATTGTTTTTGCCTGATCCATCTGTGTTTATATTGAAGTTAACGGGTAAAGTAGTATCGACGACTTGCCCGCTTCTTAGCGCAAACTGCCTCACTATCCTGAGGAGACCAAAAGAGTGTGGTCCGAGGGTAATCTTTTTCCGAAGATTGAGGGGTAGGAGAGTGAGAAAATGAAAAAAATTAGTGAGTTGAGGGATTTTCTGGCTTCATCAACTGTGAGGAATCTAACATTTTGTGGGAGAAAGCTCTGCCAGCAGATAAACCGGCGCAGTCTGCTATCAGGAAGTGTCATCTCTTTTCGCGACAGTATGGTTAGGGTGAAGGAGCAAGAGAAACTGGAAAGTGGCCGCTAACAAAATCATCCTGGTGCACAATCCAAGAGAACTCAAGCAGCGCGCCTATAGAACGAGTTGAAAATCAAAACAGGAAAGAGAGCCCGTGAAAGGATGGAGATAGGTGGGTGAGTTGGTGCTCATAAATGAGTAGGACAGTAAATCCATAAGGATATGAGACTAGGCGCGAATAAAGTCTAGCGGCAACCGACCGGGCATGATCCCTGTTGTTAAAATATCCTGTAGAATAGGCTAACGGATAAAATTAAGAAATAAAATTTTGAACTATCCTCAATGCCGAGGTAGACTGTCCTATTTTGAGACTTGATTTCCTTTCTGCCCATAACCTTTTGGTTGATTCTCGTCACCGCAAACTTATCAACCGCACGGCATTTCCCCTGGTTCCGGTTCTTTGTTTCGTTCTCAAAGTTGTCTCTTTTCTGTCATTCTTCCTTCGGATTCCACCTCTTTCTTTGGTTGCTCAATATTTCTACCGCAGATTCTTTCCTAACACTATGTGAGTGCGAATGAATATTTTGATGGTGCGTTGCCATAGTTAGCACTATGTGAGTGCGAATGAATTAAGTGATGGCGCGTTGCCATAGTTAGCACTATGTAAGTACAAATGAATGATTGGATGGCGCGTTGCCATCGGACTATGTGGGTGTGAATGAATTAAGTGATGGCGCGTCGCCATAGGTAGCACTATGCGTGCGCGAATGAATGAATTAAGAGAAAAGAAGTCACACCCCCTTAATTGGCGTTAGTATAAATAAACAGGTATAAACATTCTTATTCTGATAAATATATTATTTGCATTATTATTATTAGTATCACCAGTCCGTACCTCGTCCTCAATCCGTCCGTCCATAGTCCCAATTATCTGCCGCAAAAGGAGACTTACAAGAAATACTGAGCATCGACACTGATAGTCAGCCAAAGACTTGAACGAACAAACGAACCACATAAAACTGAACTATTTCGCTTGCCCGAACTGAGGTAGCCCTAAGCAAAGATAAAGCCTACAAAACCGCCAATTTTTCTTCCGAGTTCTTCTTTCTGACAAGCAACAACCAGGTTACCATTCGAACCCAGCCTACAAAAGGATTACCCAAAAGAATACTTTGGAGTCAGACGAAACTCGACTGTAAGGCCGTCTCAGACGCCTCAGCCGTTACCCATAAACTGGTAACTCATCACTCCATGACTAGTAACCCCTTCAACCGAACAAAAATGTAACTCCCCAAAATATTGTTGCGTCTGACCATCACTAAGCAGGACAAGGAGCAAGGGAAATAGTGAACGCCATCACCATCAAGATACTCATCTTAAACGAGACAGCAGTATCAGGTTGGTTTAAGATAGTAGAGGCCTAGTTTCATATATCGAGGATAAAAAAGGAGGAAACAAATTTGTTTCACGTTCTGGCTGCACTGTAGTGCCCAAATGCAAAGTTGGCCCTATTGAAATCTTGAAATTGGGCACACAAATCGAACACTAGAATAGTATGCCATGTTATAACAATGAACTAATGTAAAACAACAAGGACACTCGAGCTTTGTCAGGCGATAGTGCCCATGTTGTTAAAGCGACATTTGGCAACCTCACTGTGAACTGTTCAGTAGTACTTGGCAAGTCACGATGGAAGGTTATAGCGTCGAACAGCATGTGCAAATCATCAAATGTTATCATGAAAATCAGTGCTCCATTCGACCAACGTTCCGCTCATTACGTGATTTCTATCCTCGCAACAATCATCCTGCCGAGTCCACTGTTCGACGCTTGGTGGCCAAATTCGAGGCAAAAGGGTCGATCAACAATCAGCCAACAGCCGTACTTCGCCCAACCGCAAAGTCTCCTGAAAACATCGCTGTCGTAAATGAGAGTGTACGAGAAAATCCGATGCAGTCAATTTCTCGTTGTTCACAAGAACTTGGCCTTTCTGCGACTTCATTCTGGCGAATTATGCGTAGGGACTTGGGTCTGCACCCTTACAAAATACAAATACCCAGGAACTTAAGGTAAACGACCATAGACAACGCCATGTGTTTACTGATTGGGCTCTAGAGCAGGCGGAAGTTGCCCCAAATTTCCCCCAAAAAATCATCTTCAGCGACGAGGCCCATTTTTGGATGAATGGATTTGTGAACAAGCAAAATTGTCGGATTTGGGGCGAAAACAATCCACATGAGATACACCAGGACCAATTGCATTCCAATAAAGTCACTGTTTGGTGCGGATTTTCGACTAACGGAATCATTGGTCCGTATTTCTTTGAGAACGAAGATGGAATTACCATAACCGTCAACGGCGAGACCTACAGATCGATGATAAGACACTTCTTGTGGCCTCAACTGGATTATATGCCTGATATGGATACTGACGACATGTGGTTCTAACAGGAAGGCACTACGTGCTACACTACACACGCCATGATAAACATTTTGCACCAGCGATTTCATTGCAGGATCATCTCGCGCGGCGGCGACTTCAACTGGCCACCGAGATCATGCGATTCAACGCGATTAGACTACTATATTTGGGGCTACCTTAAATCGCAGGTCTATGCGAATAATTTGCAAACAGTTAATGTCCTCAAAGTCAACATAACGAACACCATGCAGCAAATTCAGCAAGATTTATGGGACAAAGTCATCGAAAATTGGGCCTCTCGAATACGTTCCACCAAGCGAAGCCGCGGCGGCCATTTGAACGACGTCATATTTCACACTTAATGCCATAAAATTTACTTTGAAATTTAGAATAAATTGAATGCACATATCACACACAACTTGTTTTATTTATATTTAAAAATTGAGCAATCTTATTGAAAGACCCTATACTTGTACATAATGTTAAATCGCAATAATATATATCAATGCAAAATAAAATATTTTGTAATCAAGCAAGAAAAATTGTTGGGGTTCCCATGCGAATGTACAAACATACACACATTAGGAAACATATGTGAGCCGTAAGGTCTGGACACAGATAATGGAGGCAGTCGAAAACAAGTGGACACACATAGAATGGAGTCTGATCTGACCAGCCAAAGTTTACATGAACCTGTGAAACGATGAAATCAATCTTGCTATGAATGTCGGCTTGATAAGCTCGGTCAAATGTCCAAATGCAAATACTCCTTTACTGTACCTTCACGTGCCTACACTGAACATGAGCGCACCCTTTGACTTCACACAGAAGACTCAGTAGAGAACACAAGCACATACTTAAACCCTATAAGCTCCGCCCCGCGGCCAGATTAGGATGAGATAAGTCACGCCCCTTTAATTGGACTTGGTATAAATAGACGGGCTGAGCCATCCTCATCCATACAGCGATCGATTTTTACGTGAGCTCTACCACCTAAGAGAAGTCTTAGCCAGCAAAGGAGGTAACGTTGAGGGAAAGTCACCTCCAGGACACTCCCGCTCACCAACGAATTCTTCTCGAGGACGAGATTTCACCATCTACAAGATACCCCCGGACCTAAATAGGACCTTAAGTCACCCCCTGCCCCCCCCCCGAATAAAAATACCTTTATTTCCTAGGCACGTCATTCTGATATGACGTGCTAACCCCCCCCCCCCCATCCCTGCTCCACCGTGATGTCTGGCTCCGTAAACGTGACTCTACACATATAGCTTCGTTGCAACTATGCCGTTCTACTTAGAAAAGGCATAATTGAAAACTCTGGGGAAAGGAGGTCTGAGGCTTACCCCGCTGCGGAACCCAGAGGAAGAAGCAACCTGGTTTGGGATTCAGTTACAAACGTGGGGAGGCATAACAACCTACCCTGCGGCCACCGTCCAGGACCACAGAGGGAGACTCTTCCATCTCTGTGAGATGTCGGACGTAACTGTTAAATAACCAAAACCCAATAGAGGGGGCGGCACCCCGACTGGAGTCAGTTGATTCTGGCTTCAGTCATCATTAAGTCCGCCATGTTTTTACACCGTCTGAGGAGCCCAACCAGGTCCATAAAATCATCCATCACCCTTCACCACATCCGAGTCATGCTCACGGGGTCCTCACCGGCGGGGCGGGGGTCTTCCCAAATCTAAGTAAAAAGCGTATAGAATAAAAATGGCAAACACTTCATACCTTATCCTAACGAACACCACAGAACCAGCACCCGACACAATCGACCACCACACATTGCTCAACCTAGCCTCCAACCACGACACACCAATAACCAACATAATCAAACTACGCACAGGCCACAAGCTCGTCTTCCTCTCACAGGAGGACGCGCTAACTTACCACCAAAATGCCACCACTACACTAAACACACACAACCTGCAGACTAGACTCGCTGGCGGTATCATGGAACGATACCAGATACGAGTCACAAGGACCAACCCTTTGTGGTTGGCCTTTACAAATGAGGACCTTCGCTCGCACCTCCGTCAGGAGTACGGGGAGGAGGTCATCAAGGACCTATACTTCAACAGGTCTAAAAACTGGGCAGTAATTACACTGTCCAGTGACAACACCAAAAACATGCTGCTAGACCAAGGCATCAAGGTCTGCGGCACCCTCACAAACCCTACACACATTGAAGAACAGCACAACATAAGACCCACACAATGCCACCGGTGCTATAAAACCGGTCACAGTACCAACACTTGCACTGCAGACCTAATCTGCTCCAAGTGCAGTGTAGTGGGGCACCACTACACGACCTGCACCTCCACCACAGCCCGTTGTGCAAACTGTAGCGGCGACCACGTCGCCGTCAACCCCAGGTGCCCTTACCTAGGTAAGGCACGCCACGACGCCGTGGAGGCCATCCGGCACCCACAACCAAACACACACACAACCACACACCCCGCCCTCGCACCCCCTCCCCTCACCATGTCATTCGCCGCTGCTGCCAGCCCTACGCTCTTGGCTCCCCCTGCTCTACCCCCGACGCACCACCCCCCTGCAGCAACCACACCCCACCCACACATCCCTCCCCCCCACCCCAGCTCATAACACTCAGAGACCCCCACTAAAACCAACACCCACACACCACACTACCACCCCCACACCACTCTACACGCCCACCCACAACCCACTCTACACCCCCACCCCCACCCCACCCCACCCCAGCGACAACACAAAAACAAAACTACACCTGGCCACCCTGCTCTCAGCGGTGGCAAAAGACATGTCGAGGGGTGACCCCCGACTACACGCGAATATCCTAAACACGCTATTCGCCTCCAATGGCATAGAGCAAATCACCTTCCCCGAGAAGGTGTTCGCTCTAATAGACGCACATACATCCAGACCTGCACTCCTCCCCCACCCCGACGGGTACACACCCCTGCCCGCAGGGAACCACCGCCCCCCCACTCTCACTACGCTCTCCCCGCCGTCTGTCCTGTCCCTGCACCTTCCTTAGCCACTGCTCCAGCCCCCATTCACACAACCTATCCTCCTCGCACTTCTTCCACCCCTCTATCAAAACCCCCCCTACCTCCCACTGCCACCACCCCCTCGCACCCATCTCCGCCTCCTCTCCCACAGCCTCCACTGTCACTCCAACCCCCTCGCAGTCCACTACACCCCGTGCCAACCCCAAAAATCCCACCCCCAAGCCCCATCCGCGTAGACAGGCACGGGACAAACAAACCCCCCCTCTCTCCTGATTCCACTCCTTCCTCGCTCCCTACTGCTTCCCCCTCCACTCCTTCTCAATCCTCCCCTTCTCAACACACCCCTTCTCACTCTACTCCTTCTCACTCCCCTCCTCCTCCGCCTTCCGCCCCTTCACCTAAGACTCCTTCCCCTTCCACCCCCCTTCCTTCCACTCTTTCTCCTCCGACTCCTTCCCCTTCTCCCTCCACCACCCCTCCGCCGTCCCTACCTCCTCTCTCCCCCGACACCCCTCCTCTCATAATCTGTACCTCCCCAACCACTTCCAGCCCTTCATCCCCCAGCTCTACACCGCCCACCTCCGTCACGAACTCCCCCCACCAAGACACCACCCCACCCAAAGCCACCACCTCTACAGAACACACTCCTCCACCCACTACGGCTCCCCCACCCAATAACACGGCCGTGCCTCACAAACACACATCAACACGAGTCAAGGTACTCGCCTATCACGCATCCTGGGCAATAACCAAGAAGAAGGGGACGATCCCTGGCAAATCAGCCTCCCGCGCACTAAGACCACGACAATAGGTCGTATTAGTGTAATACAATTAAACGTACGCAGTTGACACGGTATTCACCATACGGTCGCCAACTGGGTACTCAACACACAAAGACGCGACATCATACTTCTGAACTCCACCAGCTTACACCCTCCCAACAACAGACTCCGCATTGCAGGCTATCACACATACTTATCCCCACAGGTGCGGCACCTAGGATCTGCGATCTTAGTAAAGCGCAACATACACCACTCCATCGTCAACACACGCGACACCTCCTTTCTAGCCTGCAAAATCGACACAAGCTCTGGCCCCATAATAGTGGCCACACATTACAGACCACCACGAATACAGCTAAACTTAGAAGTCCCACTCCGGGCCCTTTCAAACTACAACCTACCTATCTTCTTTGCGGGGGACCTCAACGCTTTTCACCCGACACTCCTTTCCAACAATACGAACGATGCGGGTAGTTACTTGGCCGGTGCCTTGCGGCGTTACCGCTGCGAACACATCGGCCCTGACTTCCCCATGTTCTTCAGCCCGCGCGGGGGCACCACATCCCCAGATGTGGTCTTCCGTAACGACCACGCCACACGATTCTACACTCACATTGCACCCGGTCCCCACGTACTATCAGATCACATACCAATATGCCTTCTCATATCCACATCCCCCATACTCATCCCCACATCACCTATATACGATTACAAAAACACAAACTGGGCTAAATTCAGGAGCCACATATCCACAAACACACCACATAACCTCGACCTGGAGAACACCAATCCAGGACAAATAGACCACCACTGGTGCTCACTCTTAGACACCATCACCACCGCACGTAATCTACACTCACCACGCAAAAACTACACCTGCTTAAAACACTTCACATTTTCAATACATACACAGAGACTTATCACACAGTACAACAACCACTCCCCAAGAGGCCCACGACAACAGAACATCAACCAACTACGTGCCCGCATCCTTCAATGCGTGCAGCTAGATAGGAACCGGCAGTGGCGTGATGTCGTCCGCATCGCGGACGACACCCGTTGCATGGACCCTTCCTTCTTCTGGCGGCACGTGAAAAGGATGTTGGGTACGGAACCATCCAAACCAATAACACTGAAAATAAACAACCACACACTCACAGACACCAATGACATCCTCGACGCATTCAGGTCCCACTGGGACACAGTACACACCCACAACCCACCAAAACCACATGCGCAGGAGCACTTCCAAGACATTCAGGAATGGTGCCGGACTCATGCTCACGAGCTGAGGCCTGCCCCCCTGATACGTATGGAGGTGCTCGGCTATACGTCCACACTTACCACTCCAATCACCGTCGAGGAAACAAAACACTACATAAAATCGACACCAAAACGCGCCCCCGGCCCCTCCGGCCTACCAGCCACACTAATACATAACCTCCCCGCAGACATATACCCCACACTCACACATCTATTCAATGCCTCTCTAGCCTCAGGCCACTTCCCTAAAATATTCAAAGTCTCTCACAATATACTCCTTCATAAACAACACAAAGACCCAAAACACCCAAACAATTACAGGCCTATTCCTCTATTAGAGCACCTAGGCAAAATACTCGAACGAATGGTCAACTTCCGCCTACGGGAGTTCCTGGAAGAGAGGGAATGGTTCTCCCCCCATCAATAAGGGTTCAGGAGAGGCAGGTCCACTCAGGCGGCCGTGACCATCGTACACGACAGAATACAGAAGAAACGACAGATACACCAAAAGACTCTCTCCGTCAGTAAGGACGTGGAGAAAGCCTTTGACAACGTGTGGCACGAGGGACTCCGTTGGAAACTCGCCAACAACACGGAGTTACCTCTCTGCACCAGAAGGCTCCTCTCACACTACCTCACTGGACGGCGCTGCCACATCAGATACAACCACACCCTTTCAAGACCCTTCACACCACGCTCAGGCGTTTCCCAAGGAAGCGTTCTGGCACCCACACTCTACATTATGTTCACAAACGACACCCCACGCCCACCAGAAAACTGCGTTCACACATACATAGTGGCCTACGCCGACGACGAGACCATTCTCGTCAGCGGCCGGGCCCCCGAAGAAATCGCGCTCCACGCACAAAGAATACTTGACGAGAAGACAGACTACGAGGACAAATGGCTGATTGCCACGAATCCTCAGAAGACACAGATGACACTCTACGGCGCTAGAGATCACTTCATGCACAACCTACAAATCTACTCACACACACCAAACATGATCCCCTAAAACCCAACAAGGCTCGCATACACACAGTGCACCAAAATCCTGGGGGTAACATTCGACAAATCCCTCAGGTTCAACTTACACCAGAACATAATACAAGCAAGAGCCTCACGTACAAACGCATCGCTGGGTAGGTTCTACCCAGCGAGTAAAAAACTAAAACTACACTTAAACAAAGCACTCGTGCGTCCCATTCTCACGTACGCCCCACTGTCACTCGTAGCTTCGAGCGACACCTGGAAGCGAAAGGCTCAGCGCATTCAGAACTCTGCTCTGAAGCGCGCTTGCCGTTCGCCGCTGTACTCGAGAATGGACGCACTACACAACAACAACAAACTAACTCCTCTCAACACCTACGCTCACACCAGACTTACAAAACAACTCGGAAAACTCACCACAGACCCACTTGACACCTCGCTACATGTAAGAAGGTACGCGATGGCGCCGCGATATCCTGCGGCCCACGAACACCTGCCACCCGTACCATTCTTCGCATAAAAACCAATAAGGCATCGTGAATAACGCGTTTCCGGATGGACTGTCAGCCTCCCCCCCCCCCTGACTTGCCCCCAACCCTCGCCCAGTCAATTACCACACAACCTACACCCTCATAACAAACACCTCGCTTCGGTGTATAGCCACCGACCTATCTACTCTCGCTGTCCCTTTCTTAATTATTTTCCGCAACGCTCCTCTCTGACTACCTGACTGCCGTGTTACAGCAGTCCCTCTCTGTTCTTTCTATACACAAATTGATTGATTGATCCTCATCCTTATTCATCCGTCATTATTATTCTCCTTCTGATTAGTATAGTATCATTAAGTAGGCCTTTAGAAAAAGGCCTTGTCTCCGGGTATGGGGTGCTCCTCTCCCAAAGAGGTAGACTCCATGACCGGTGACCCCTCGAAGAATGGAGAAGAAGAAGCCATGCGAATTCTCTCATCAAAAATAAAGAATCCACAACCTCAATCCTCGTTCCGGTCACACCTTCACCCCCAAAACTGCTAACCCATTCGACCAGACAAGAGGTAACCGAAAATATGGACTCGTCGGACCGACAATGGGTAGAACAAGGAGAAGCAAAATTGACCAGCCCCAAGCCTACTCTCAGCTCAAGAAGAAGTAGGCCTGGCAAACTTCATCACAGTGGACATCGCATTGCAACGAAGCAAACGTTGGAATGGTAAGAAGCTCATCTCTTTTCTACACACCGGACTACTGCAATTAGATGGATGAGCTAAGATGAACCGCTACAGGTGGACGTAGGTTGAGACCTAACCTGGAAAAAGTTGATCCCCTTTTTACTTGCGAACACACCGGCCATCATCGTAGCTCAAAAGGGACAACGCTGGATCAAGGGGAAACCAACGGACGAACACAGGCCATAAGTTCGGGTAAGGTTTTATAAAATTAATAATTACAATCATAAAAGTGTTTCGAATACCAGTAATGTGTATAAAGATTCGAGTGCAGACGAATCTAATAGCATATATTCAGTCCAATTCAGTTTTAAAATATTAAAAATGATAAAAAGTATCCAGTGTACGGTAGCGTGAAGAATAATATTAATTTTAGTAGAAAAAATTGAGTGTATAAACTCTGTAAAATTATTAATAACCCAGGATAAGTGTACGAAGTATGCAAAATTATTAATTTAAAGTTAACTCCATATTAAGTGTAAATATCAGTGTAGATATTAATTGAGAGTTAACTCGTATTCTTAGTTCCGTCTGGTTTAAAGAAAATTAGCGTGGAGGGTACACAAATTAATGTATATAAAAGAAGGAAACAAATCAGTTTTGTTCGCAGATTAGGATATGCAGCTCGGACATCTGAACCCCCAAATGTTAACACGTTTGGCATTACAAGGTTTAAAGAAAGAATCGCAGGATTGCTGCCACTTGAAAAATTTATGTTTTGCAACCAAGCATTAGAAAATGAAATAAGAAAGTAGTTTATTGTTGTGGTGCGTGTGCACACGTCTGTAAAAGTTAGCAATTATAAAGTAGGGAATCGCACATACACGCACACGCAAACGAATTTTAGCCGCATTAGAGAGCTGCAATTCCCACCTCCAAACGCTCCAAAGAAACGCTAACTACCGTGCGTAATTATGAATACAAAAAAAAAAAAATTAGTATAGGACTTCGAAAGTCTAAAGAATCCAAACTCAAGATAATGATGTACTTAAAAATAAGAGTTTACCTCTCATTTTTTTAATTTTTAAAACCGGTTGCATTGTAAAATACATGATATCAAAATATAAAATGTACGCGTTCATTCCATTGGCACGGCCTATAATAATTAAAAAAGAGGTAAATTTTTCGTACGCCTCAATATTTTGCACATATTACTATATAAGACTAATGAACTTTGCCCTGTGAATCAAAGTATATTCCATATATTATAGTTATATCATATATTATTATAATCATAGAGAATATTTAATAGGTAAAAAGATCTCAAAAGGATAAATATATATATGTAAATAAAACCACTGTGGAAGAGCGTAGTATTTATTATCTCGAGACCAGTTTCGGCATGGAGTTTGTCATGCCAGCCTCAGTCGAACACTAAGAATGCATGCAGTCACACCAAGCGTACAATATATAAATATATAGTTTACAGAGATCCAATTGGAGCTCCTAAACAGGGGGTGTAAATTTAAGTTCATTAAGGATATATTTTAAGATTAGATCTTTGACGTAGGGGCTGCATTTAGATTGCCCACCCGAAAGGTTAAAGTTGGGGATTTCATCTATAAAGGTGGATTCAATTACCTTTCTTTTGCAGAAGTCCTTACACAGGTAGATTAGTTTTGCGTGTGGGAAGTCTATCGGGTGATTAAAGTTATTGCTGTGTGTGAAAAGACTAGAGGCTGTGTCTCAAGATAATAAATACTACGCTCCTCCACAGTGGTTATATTTACATATTTTGAATATGTTATTGGATTTAACAATCGTTCTGATATATATATATATATATATATATATATATATATATATATATATATATATATATATATATATATATATATATATATATATATATATATATATATATATATATATATATATATATATATATATATATATATATATATATATATTTAAATAATGTAGCAATATATTATTGTTGCAACGAATTGATTACCCCCGAGACATGTATATTATAGATCAACCAGCCTCACCTATAGTACTCCGTATTTTGGAGTGGGAGTTCTGTAGCGCCCAATTGCAAGGTGAAGTAGAGTCAACAAGAAACCTCACAAATGTGCACCTAGTTGGCCCTATTGAAATCTTGAAATTAGGCACACAAATCGAACACTCAAATAATATGCTATATTGTAACAATGTACTAATGTAAAACAAAGCAAATACTTTTAAATAATGTTAAATCAGAATAATATGTGTCAATGCAAAATATAATATGTTGTAATGAGGCAAGCGAAATCGTTTGGATCCCAAACGAATGTACAAACATACACACATTAGGAAATAGATATGAGCCGAAAGGTCTGGACACAGATAACGGAGGCAGTGGAAAACAGCTGGACACACATAGAATGGAGTCTTATCTGAGCAGTCGAAGTTTACATGAACCTGTGAAACGACGAAATCAATCTTACTATGAATGTCGGCTTGATAAGATCGGTCAGATGTCCAAATATAAATACTCCTCTAGGGCTCACGTACCTATACTGAAGTGCTGAAACATCCTCATCATTATTCATTCGTCGTTATTATTCTTCTTCTGATTAGTATGGTATCATAAAGTAAGCCTTGTCTCCGGGTATGAGATGGTCCTCTCCCAAGGAGGTAGACTCCATTACTGGGGACCCCTCAAAGGATAGAAAAGAAGAAAACTGGCGAATTCTCCCATCAAAAATTAAGAGTCCACCACCTTAATCCACGGCCCGGTTACACCTTAACCCCTATAGCATTACCTCCCGAGATTTTCGACCGACTTCCAGCTACAGTCTTGTCTGCCCAAAATTACCAGCTTCTAAGGACCGAAGTAATAGTGCTCTTCGATAGAACCGAACCGGAGCTCTTTGAGAAGCTCATTGCCTCCTCCACACTCACTGGCGACCTTCAATCAAACTGGAGGAACTGCGGAGAACAGCTCTACAGGTAAGAGTTGGGAAAGAACTCGTTAGGCACAAATTTATTTAATCCCTGCCATCAAACATTGCACACACAATCGCTACCGAGAAGAACCTAACCCTGGCCCAGCTAGGAAAGCTTGCAGACGAACCAATGTCATTTTATAGGGCACAGTGTCATAGCGTTAATAATATTAGTGATACAATTGAAAGTAGTGCCACATCTTTTCACGATATGAGCGTTCTCAATTTAAATAATAGGTGTGATAATCATATAAATACTGTGTAAAAATACGTGAAGTGCGCGCTCAGTACTTATGGGTATGTACCCTAAGACAAACCGTTATAACTTTGTACCACGTAGTGACGAATATAGTGCCAATATTATATCTCGAAAGGACTGTGACTTCCTCGCAGGAACCAAAGACTTGTGGTATGTCAATCCCATTTGTATTTCGGAGAAAATGCGAAATTCTGCAAGCCTTGGTGCAGATGGCCAAAAAGAGGTGGAAATGTGCAAATGCAACCGTCGTCCAGGCCATCTTCGCCACCCCACTAATTATTGATGATCTCCAGCATCTACTGCCCAGTTGCAAGGCCGTATTAGAGAAGTATGAACCCTTGTACAGCCCCGCGTCCACTAATCCCACCCCGCCATCGCCTAACTCCGTGACACACAATTGAGACCGGCAGTGCACCACCAATATTCGCGTGACTAAGACCTATTTCAATAGAGAAGCTATAATTAGCCGAAGCAACGTTTGAAACACTATTTAAGGAGGGGGTTGTGAGCCCGTCAAAATCACCGTGGGCTTCGCCAATATACATGGTCCCAAAGAAGTCTCTATGCGAGTATAGGGTGGTCCGTGATTTTGACGCACTTAATGCAATCACGAAGGCCAACAGATATCCATTAACGAGAAAACAAAGTGTAGCAATCCACCTTCATGGTAAAACAATTTTCTCTTGGTTGGATCTTATTTGTGCTTACCATCAGATCCTGATGAACCCGGCGTACATAGAGAAAACTAGGGTGATAACATTTCCGAGGAAAAATTAGCCTGTTTTTCTCTTTCTTGCTGTTTGCTACATATATATATATATATATATATATATATATATATATATATATATATATATATATATATATATATATATATATATATATATAACAATGCCATGTAAATAATGTAGCAATTAATGATGCAACAAATTGTATACCCCAGAGACAGTATATATTAGAAATCAAAGAACCTCATTTGTAATACTCCATGGTTTTGAAGGAGAGTCTTTGTAGCGTCCAATTGCAAAGTGGAATAGAGGCGACAAGGAACTTCACAAATGAGCAACATCTGGCCCTATGAAATCTTGAAATTGGGCACACAAATTCAACATTGAAATAATATGACATCTTGTAACACTAAATTAATGTAAAACAAAGCAAATACTTGTAAATAATGTTAAAACGCAATATAATATGTATCAATGCAAAGCAGAATATTTTGCAATGATTCAAGTGAAATCGTTGTGTTCCCAACGAATATACAAACATGCACACATTAGGAAATAGATTCGAGCCGATGGTCTGGATACAGCGATAACGAACACAGTGGAAAACAACTGTACACACATAAAACTGCATCTGATCTGACCAGCCAGAGTTTACATGAGCCCGTGAAAAGAAGAAGTCAATCTTGCTATGGATGTCGGCTTGATAAAGCCTGGTCAGGTTTACAAATTTAAATACTCTCCTGATGCACACGTGCCTACACTGAACATGCACACACCCTTTGACTACATAAACTCCGCCCAGCAGTTTTAGTAGAGGACACACGCACATACCTTTGGCCCGATAAGCTCCACTCCGCGTTCAGATTAAGAGAAAAGAAGTCATGCCTCCTTAATTGGCGTTAGTATAAATAGACGGACAGAAACATTCTCATTATGATAAGTTCTTAATTGCGTTTTTGATAGAGGGAAGTAGGAAAGGGGGTAAATAAAAAAGAAGGAATGAAAGTAGCGTAGGCGAGTTGCAAACAGATGGCCGCGTTGCTCGACTACTGTTAGCCAGCAGCGAATCCACTCCGCAATTCTGAGTCTCAAAAAAGACACATTCAGGCAAAACTTTCAAGCCGCTCTCCTGCACTTCTCGTACGCTAAACACACCCCTTCCTAGAAGCGGAGGGTAAATGAAGATATAAAGAGATCCGGTTTGGAGATGTTATTCAAGGGCAAACGCTCACCCTCCCGGGTCTGGGCACTATTTTTGATAGAGGGAAATAGGAGAGGGGGCAAAGAAAAAGGAAAGAATGAAATTAGCCTAGGTGAGTTGAGAATAGCTTCCCGCGTCGCTGGACCACTGTTAGCCAGCGGCGAATCCACTCGGCCATCCTGAGTCTCAAAAAAGACTCATTCAAGCAAAGTTTTTAAGCCGCTCGACTGTACTTCTCGTACGCTACAGCGTTATTATTATTAGTAGTAGTATTACCATTCCGTACCTCGTTCTCAATCTGTCCGTCCATAGTCCCAACAATCTGACGCAGAAGAAGACTTACAATAAATACTGAGCATTAACACTGATACTAAGCCAAACACGTGAGCGCACAAACAAACCACAAAAAACTGCCATTTTTCTTCCGAGTCTTTCCTTCTGCCAAACAACAACAGGTTACCATTCGAAACTAGCCTACAAGCGGATTGCCAAAAAGAACACTTTCGCTTTGGAGTTAGACCAAACTTGACTGTAAGGCTGTCTTAGCAGCCTTAGCCCCACACCGATAAACTGGTAGGTAAGCCATCACCCCATGGGTACATTTAAGTTTGTGTACTTTTACTTGTACTTTGAGTAAAATTTTTCAGGGTAACAATAATATACTTAAGTATCAAAGTAGAGTACTTTTTACAACACTGCGGTGTACATGAGTGTGTGCAAAAGTGTACATGGATCAATATATATATATATATATATATATATATATATATATATATATATATATATATATATATATATATATATATATATTGTAGAATTTGCAGAATAAACTAAAGGACGTGGGGGAGGGGATTCATTTCATTTCTTGATAACAATGACGTTTCAGGTGTTAATTTTCCCCATCTTCTGGTAATAGAAATTACAAATGTAGCCGAACAGGCGAGAATTGTTTCTTTAAGAAAACTTTCCCAGTCCTGCGGCTAATTCCCATATGTAACCTGTTCGGCTATATTCCATCGATTATAAAACCGATGTCACCTTAGACGATTTTAAATTTTAAAAAAAATATCATCCCCGATCCTGTATCATTAAGAATTCAAGAATCAATGTATATAAAATATCTTTCTCCTTTTATAAATTCCGATTCCTCTTTTCACCCATTACTTTTACTTTAAAATATAAACTACCCCCATAATCTTCTCTTTATTCTTACGCTTCTCGGCCTCGCGTTTTCCCGCTAGTCTTCCTTTAACAGCTGATTGTACAAGGTTCGTGTTTTCTCGAAGTGCATCTAATGTTTTCTCAAATTTATATAGCTAAATTTTACTAATTATTTTTTCCATTATTAAAAACAACCCAATACCTGTAAGTTCTGCAATCCCTCCCACCACCCCATATTAAATGTCTGAATATTCCATTACATCCCTAATTTGAATGTTTAAATTTGAACCTAAAATTAATATTAGTCTTTTCACGAATTTGTAATTTCCAGTACTAGAAGATGGATGAAACTAACATCCGAAACGTTGTTGTTATCAAGACATTAAATGTCATAAGGACTTTTTGAATTCAAAAAGATCGAAAAAAATACTATTATAAACAAGATTGAATTCATAAAAATTCAATAAAATACAACAAATAATTAAAAGGAAATACAAAAGAAACAAAAAAATTCGCTTCGATTTGACATCGGTTGGCTCTTTTAATTTTAAAATTCCTTGCTATTTACATTCATGATCTTGTTATCGAGCCAAGATTGGTTGGTTGAGTAATAAAATTATATATAAGAGGACGGCAGTTGAATCTGAATTGAGCGAAGGTTTTGTTAATATTATGAAAATCCATTCACAAATCTAAATTCCTGCTCATTTTTACACGCAGTCATTATCTTAAAATTACCTACATTAAAATATGTATTGCCTTTTATGATATGACTGCGTATTGGGGAATTTTCTTTTCGTACTGGAATGTTGCCGGTCCTGTTACTATTAGCAAAGTGAGCTGAAACCGTCACCTCCACTCCACGTTTAGTGCTTGCTGCCAATGTAGGTTTACCTAGAAAAAACAGGGCAAGTAAATTCCTATATGACTTCAACACAAACGTATAGGGAGTATGCGTTTTGTTATAAAAAATGTCTATTGTTCTTTGTTTATGAAAACTAGTTGTATATTGAATGGTAAAAATCAGTAGAAGTTTTGGTAGGGTGAGCTTTATACTTTTATTCAGATGCCATATATCGGGTAATAAGAGGTTGTGTTTTTTTAAAGAGGGGGGAGTAATAGGTTTACTAATGGGCTTGTTTATTCTGTTTAAAATGTATTGATAGTGTTCTCAACATGTTAAATAGGCAATGAATTTTTGATTTATTTTATATTTCCCCTGTATGCCTTGCCCTTTAAAATATGTTCAAATACAGTTTGTTATTAGTTGATTTAGTTTTTTGTGATTAGTTGTTTCATTAATTTTTCATTAATGCAATATTGCTTCTAATAATGTTTGTTTGCCCTATTCCTTTGAATTCCATAAGTCCTTGTAATATTTTTTTTTACTCCCTCATTATACTATGTTTTATTTTATTTTACTTTTCCTGAATCTAATATTGATTTATTGTATTTCTGCTTTTTATTTAATATGTTATTTGTTGTACTTTACTTTAAAACTTGATTAACTTTATTTTCTTTGTATAGTATGTATTTCTTTATTAATATAAATTTTGAATAGAGCTAACTATGTCTAGACTTCTCGTAATATATATATATATATATATATATGAATATGTACTACGGAAGGAAACTGAATAAAAGACGGACTGGAGTTAGTACTTTCGTCTATTCGACATTTTCAAACTCACAATGGTAAGAAAAAAATAAGACACAGTATTTATACTAAGCACGTATCCCTATGAGGTCAAGTAATATTTCATATATATATATATATATATATATATATATATATATATATATATATATATATATATATATATATATATATATATATATATATATGAAAGATAATGGTAAACCACAATATTTAAATCAAGATTTTATTTATAATTATTGGACTGATTTCGGCAAGTTACATAATGCCATTTTCAACTAATAATGAAGAAACTAGGCAAGGAACACCATATATATAAGGTAAGCTACATCTTAAACAAAATGAAACCACAGGAAAAAATCTGGGAAAAATTCAAGTGTATCTGGGGAAAACGACAAACTAAACAAATTGAAATGAAACAGGAAACAATCTGGAAAGTTGCTAATCTTCGAGAACCATTGCTTCCAGGGGTTTATAAATACGATTGGTGACTTTATTCAATATATATTTATTAGATTTGTATTGCCCTTTCATCTTCAAGTAAACTCAAGTGTATCTGGCGAAAACGACAAGCTAAACAAATTGAAATGAAACAGGAAACAATCTGAAAAGTTGCTAATCTACGAGAACCATTGCTTCCAGGGGTTTATAAATACGATTTTTTACTTTATTTGATATATATTTATTAAATTTGTATTGCCCTTCAGGTAAATTGAAATTATCAACTTCGTTAAGGATGATGGATTCTGCAATTCTCCTCTCAATTTAATTGTTTGATTTATAAATGATTTGGGCATGGTTAAAATCAATTATATAGTTGTGCTTTTGCATGTGCGTAAAGAGACTTGAAGGGTTGGTACACCTTCTGATATCAGCTTGATGTTCTTTCATCCTCTTATTAAAGTAGCTCGACTCTTCGATGTATGCTAAATTTCAATTATGGCATGGTATGCTGTATACTCCAGCATCGAGATTGATTGGACGCAGTCTAGTCAAGGATTTTCGTATGATATTAGAATATTTAAATGTAATATTTATGTTATTTCCGTTCGCATATGATTTTAGGAGGTCCAGGGCTCTAGCATATGGGAAACTAATATATATTTTTTAAATCGTCCATTCGCGGTGTGGAGATGACATAGAAGTTTTTCGTGCTTTCGAATGGCATCTATTTATGAGGTGAATTGGGTATTTTAGTTCAATAAAATTGAAGATAAGGCGGTTAATTTCATCCTGAAGGAAGGTTCGGTCGCACGTTCTATAGGCTCGGAGAAAGAGGGAAGAAAGAACAGATATCTTAACGGATTTGTCATGTAATGAGAAAAAATGCATGTAAGCATTCGAATTTGTATGCTTTCGATAGACTAGCACTGAATATGATTATTTAAACGTTGGATATTTACGTCTAGAAACGGTAGAGAATTGTTCTGTTCCCATTCCTGTTCCTTGCCTAGTTTCTTCATTATTAGTTGCAACTTGCCGAAACTAGTCCGAAAGTTAGAAATAAAATCTTGATTTAGATATTGTGTTTCACCATTATCTTTCACTGATATATACTCGTATATCACGCTAATGTGATATATATATATATATATATATATATATATATATATATATATATATATGTATATATATATATATATATATATATATATATATATATATATATATATATATATATATATATATATATATATATATAAGAAGGAGCAAATGCAAGTTCTGCGGGTGATAACAACCACCACAGGGCTTTCTTGTCCCATTGCTCATTTTCGCGTCCAATTTCTCTTTCTTCTATATATATATATATATATATATATATATATATATATATATATATATATATATATATATATATATATATAAGAAGGAGCAAATGCAAGTTCTGCGGGTGATAACAACCACCACAGGGCTTTCTTGTCCCATTGCTCATTTTCGCGTCCAATTTCTCTTTCTTCTATATATATATATATATATATATATATATATATATATATATATATATATATATATATATGTGTGTGTGTGTGTCCATTTATGAGAAGAAAAAAAATCATATTCTAACCCTTTTCCCTTTCTCCTCCCTCCCTCTTCGCCCACTCCGCTCTCAGTCTCTCACCTCTCCTCCTGTCTCAGCTTCCTCCTTCTCCCCCATTTCCCCCACTATCTCTCTCTCCCCTATATCTCCATCCCTCCTCTCCCACCTTTCCCCATCCCCTCTCTCTCTCCCCTTTCCTCTTTCACGCTGACCCCCTACAAAAGGACACCCAAACCAAAAGAAAAAAATATCCCACTCCCCCTCTATTCCCCCTCTCTCTCCCCTTCTCCCCTCCCCTCCTCTACTCCAATTTCTCTCCCCCCTCTCCCCACATCTTTCACAATTTACCCCCCTTTCTCTCACTCTTCTCCCCCTACAAAAGGATATCTAAACCAATAGAATATATTTTTAAATCCCTTTCTTAAAATATAGTTAGCGATAAGAAAATATTTTTGTTCTTAAAAAACTTAAATTTCCCTTCCAAAAACCTTAGAAATGTAATTTATATACTTCAAATGCCTATAACTTGTAAACTAAAGACCTTTTTTTTTAAATAATGGTAGCAAAATTACAGAGCATCGACTCCCAATACAATGCCGAAAACCAGAGGTTGCAATCTCAAATTCTTCTCGAGTGACGAGTATTTGTCCTAGAAAGTTGATAATTATAATTTACATCAGAATTTGGTCATTTATATTCAGAGGATTACATTTCCCAATCTGTGTAAGTTTTCCAATGTCAATTAAAAAAAAAAGTATGGTGAAACTCTATTAGTGATATTGTTTCATTTAGAGGACCCCTATTTTTTTCATTGTCAACCCTATGTGATTGATCTAGAGTTGGATGCAAAAATAATGTTTTGTATATGCTCTACAGGACAAAAATAAGAATGTTGTGTACCAAGAAGATCTGTAGCGCTGCTGAACAATATTGTTTTAGTTCATCAAATAAGAATATTGTTTGTGAAGAAGAAAAAAAAGATCAAATCTGTCTTGCTTTATTTCCGAACGCACTTTTTATTCGTGCAACACCAGGTATCTCTGCTAGAATATATATATATATATATATATATATATATATATATATATATATATATATATATATATCAGATAACGCTATCAGACATAATAAATTGTATTTCCTGCTTTAAAATTGATTAAGAGCTCTACGAGGGGCAGTCAATAAGGTTTGCAATTCGGATATAAGGAAACGAGATATGAGGAAAAGTGTTTCATTATTTTTCAATATAACTAACCTCGACTTCAATGCACTTGCGCCACTTGTCCCTGAGGCTTCGAATTCCCGACGACCAGAAATCTCCCGACTGCTCTTCAATCCACTCTTGGAAGGCGAGCTGGACATCTTTATCGTCCAAAACCGGCGACCACGCAGTGCAGCCTTGGGCTGGCGGAATAAAAAATAGTCGCTGGCGGCCAGATCTGGACTGAAGGAGGGATGGTTAATCTCCTCGAATCCGCACTCGCGCAGGGCACCTTGTGCAACTCTGGCCTTGTGGACTTTGACGACGTTGAAGTCGATCATGGGACGTGAGGTTTCTAGGGAGCCAACGGGCAGAGACCTTGGTCATGTCCAAATTGTCGTGGATGATGTTGATAACACTTCCATGTGATATTCTAAGTTCTCGCTCGATTTCTTTGACCTTCACCCGTCGATTTTTGAAAATCATCATCTCCACACGGGCCACATTGTTCTCGTTGGTCACGTCTGACGGGCGTCCTGGACGGGGGTCATCTTCAAGGGACTCACGACCATGGCGGAACTCCCTATTCCAGCGAGCAATGGTTGCATAGGAAGGGGCGGTGTCGGTGTACACTGCAAACATGCGTTAATGGATCTCTTTTGCATTCTTGCCTTCCTTGGTCAAAGATTTTATCACTTCGCGGTCAACTTTCTACATTGTTGAAAAGTTGGGACTGACGATCTGCGATCAGCTACTGCTTCTTAAATAGACGAGGCAGGAGCGTGCGGTTGTAGGTCCTGACTTGTCATAAGTTGTCCTAACACCCCCACAAACAGCCATCCCCCTTCCTCTGTTTTGCCCTACCGATTCGCAAAACTTATTGACCGCCCCTCGTATGTGACTAAGAAGGTGGGCATATTGGTAACATCAGGAGAAACAGGCGAAAAATGAATGACAGATAATCGGAAAAGATATTTATGAAAAAATATAGTATCTTGGAGATTATATATATATATATATATATATATATATATATATATATATATATATATATATATATATATATATATATATATATATATCCGTGCAGGGAAGCGATTCGAACCAGGCGCACTGAGGCAGCGAGCACCGCTTTGATCACAGCTAAAAGTATGCCGTTAGTACACTACGCTACGCAGAGAAAAAAAAATTCTCTGAATAGAATAGCTTTTAAGGAACACTTTCTCCAGCTCGAACGGGGACTATGAAAGAAATAGAAAATTAATTGGGAATTCAAAGAAATATATATATATATATATATATATATATATATATATATATATATATATATATATATATATATATATATATATATATATATTCATAAATATCTAGGCCGATTATCTCTCATTCATTTTTGCCTGTTTTTCCTCATGTTACATAGAGTTCTTAATCAATTTTAAAGCATTGAATACAATTTCTGATGTCTGATATCGTTATGTTATCCGATGCAAGAAAAAATTTCACTTAAGTTCAGATTAACTAAATCTATAATAATTCTATTGCTGTAAACATTTTCCTAAAGTAAATTCCATAGGGTTACAATCAGGCGATTTAGGAGGCCATTTATATTTTTTGATAAAATGGGAAGAATCTTCTCAAAATTTCTGCGTTGTTGTGCTAGTATATGAGGACGAGCCATCTTGCTAGAAAATGAAGTCTCCTAAGGTTAGAACTGATGGCAATCAGGAAGCAGGCCGTTAAATATCTAGTAGTTCGATGTAATTTCCTTAATTAACTTTGGATATTTGTGTATCGATAAAATTGATTCTCGTTTTGCCATTCTTAGACACTCCCGCAGAAACTTTTTTTGCTGATAAATCTTGATGATGTTATTTTTCTTTGAACCATAAACTCTTTTATTTTGACTATTTGTTGGCTTTTTCAAAATGAAATCTTTTCCGTAAGTAAACACAAAATTTCTTGTATTTTGAGATGAATAGCGATTATAGAGCAGCTATAAGCGTGTCTCTTTACGTTGTTTTACCTTCATATCACGATGGGAAATGCATATTCTTTTATAAGCTTTGAATTTTTGTCTTTTAAAATCTGTTTTAGAAGAACATATTTCGTCCTGACTATGCCGAGCTTTCGCCACGGCATAATTGAGGGTATTGGAGGAAGCTGTTTTGAGGAGTAGCCCACAGCCGAGAACAATGTCAGAAACAATTCTGGACAAGGGACAGACCTCCGCTGCTCATCACAGCGGGACCCCCTTCCAGGACCATAGAGGGACATACAACCGTCTTTATGGTATGTTGGGATGCGGTCACAATTAAAACACCCATCGGGGGACGGCGTTGTCAATAAGTCAGCCATACAATCACACCCCCGAGAGGATCCCACCCGGATTCATCTCATCGATCGATATCATTCACCCTAAAAGGCAATTCCCTCTTTTGTCGAGGCGGCGGGCAAACGAGGGCTTTCTTCTATCCAAGGCAAATAAACCAAAAAAACAGGGAAAAACCAAAAACTCGGAATAACACAGATTGGTAGGTTCACACTTAAATTAAACAACAAATAAGGTAAGAAAGAAAGTAAGTGCACCCTGTCCACCCTCTTCAAGGGGCTGCAAACAAGCCGAAATGGCGGACTCCAGTGCCACAAGGGCACCTCTGTGAACAATAAGTGGCCGAGAAAAACAGAACAAGGGGAAGGTGTACGAAACCTTATTCGGAAACCTAAATGTGGCAGTCCTTCGCTTGATCGACTCACCGACAGGATATGTCGCTATATGCAAGAAGGAAAAGGACATTGAGTTCCTCACAAAGGAAGCTGGGATAAATATTCTGAGAGGAATAAACCTTCAACCCAGTACCGCTCCCCAGATCCAGGCACACAGAAGTGTGATATGCCGAAGGCTGGACCCGTGGATAGGCCAGCACACAAAGGAAGAAATTAAAGATGAAATAGAGAGGAACCAGAAATAAGCGAACATAAGTGAAGTAGTAAAATTTAGAAACATAAGAGACAACACGGAATACAACCACGTGTTCAAGATTATATTTGGCGATACCACGATGGCAACTAAGGCGAAGGAGAGTGGACTACTGCTCCTCAATACCAAAACAAGCTGGGAACAAATTGAGAGGGAGGGGTTTACCCCAGTGAAAATCTGCTTCAAGTGCTTTAAATTAGAGCACCACACCACAAAAGATTGCAAGGAGCAGGAAATAACCTACTCTAGATGCAGTGGTAAAGGGCATGGCTGGTGAGAATGCCTGGCAGCCGAAAGAAAATGCCCAAACTGTGGACAAAAGCACGGGGCAAGGGCCATGTCTTGCCCAAAGAAGAAGAAAATACTAAGAAGAAAAACAGACGAGAAAAATGCGGGGGGAATTAGGAAAGCCAATACCTCTTATGCCCAAGCGGCAAAAGCCACCCCCGCAAGGACAGTAGAAATTGCCGCTCCAAAGACTTACCTGAAGGTAGGAAATAGAAACTCCACAAAAGTTCTCACGTATATTTTGTACGCACACGTGAGAAACCTCACCAATCCAGACTGTTTCGCAACCGAACTTAACACCATGCTCAAAAAGAATGGACTCGAGGAAATGTGATTCCCAGACAACCCTTCATCCAGGAACGTCATGCAACTGCAATACGAACCCCTAGAAGAAGCCCCAGCGACGCCATTTCCACCAAGTGAAGAAAGAGCGGAAGTAAACGAAAACCAGGAGACAACACAAACCCCTCAAAAATAAAAAAAAATAGCGACTTGAAAATAGAGGTCAAAAGAAAACGGGAAATACATGGGAAAAAGCAGTAAAGAGAATAAAGCAGGCTGAGGGTAACCTCTGAAGCTCCGCATCCTCCTCTGAAGACGAAGAAGAACAGGTCCAACCCACAAAAGAAAGTAAGAGTCGAGGAGTAGAAGCATGGGAAAGGCTTCCCCCCCCCAACAAACCACCATATTTGATGGAGAAGAGCTAAAAATGCTGTTCTACAGACCTGACCCGACCCCATCTCCAGCCCCCTTCCCCCCCAGCATTAAAGAGATTGTTGAAGGGGGTAAAGACAGGCCAATTAAAGTAGAATTACTATGCGCAAGCACAAGAGGCAACAGTAGATGAAGCGCTCATGGCAGCGAAGATAAAACTGCACAGGGACTCCTGTTTCACCATAAGTGAAGCAGAGTATGAAAAAATAAGAAATGGCAAAAGGAGACGGGAAAAGAAGTAAAGGGGAATACACACACTCACATAGACTACAATTACAACAAACAAACAAAACATGGAAAACACAAACAACACACTAAAAATACTCCCATTAAACGTACACGGATGGAAAGAGAAATCCATTCCCTACGGAAACATATTCCGTACAGTAGATCCCCACCTGATCCTAATTTCCGAACACAATGTAGACCCAGAAATTAACACAATAAAAATACCAAATTACACTGTGATCACAAAAAAACTTACACAAGAACGGTACGACGGCGCAGCCATCGCGATAAGAAAAAAACATCCCATACAAACATTTCCAGACTTAGAAGAATCATTCGTGGTTGTCGAAATCTCAAACCTGGTGGGAGGCCTAACTGTGGCAGCAGCCTATCAGCTGCCCTGTCGAAAGTACCTGCCAATTTCCATCTTTTTCAACATCTTTGGGCGAGCTAACATGGCATTGCTAGGTGGAGACCTACACGCTAGATGCACAGCGTCTGGTTACAGTAGCACCAACCAAAGAGGAAGGAATCTTGAACTAGTTTTCGAAAGAAACAGACTCCAGAGAGTACGACCGGATTTCCTGACCTACCTATCACAACGTTCGGCAACCAAACCGGACATAGTGTTAGGGAGCCGTAACTTCCCCTTTAATATCAGCAACGAGGCCGGACCTGTGGTACCGAGTGACCATATCCCGATCTTCACAACAATCTCGCTTGCACTGTGGTGGAGCGAATGTGAGTGTGTGTGTGAAGGGCCATTCTCCCACACATTTTTTCCAATACCTTCTCCCTCCCTCTGTAAGAATGTGTGTGTGAGTGGAAATGTTTTTTTTAAATATTTGTTTATATATAATATAAATTGATATGTCATTTATTATGTAATGTTTTCTTTTTTCCAGGCGCCATATTCTGGAAAGATAGACTGAGCAAATAGAGTATATTACCACTGTATTAGAAGCAAACTATTTATAATTTGTTAACGTAGAAAGGCCACTAGTATTTTACAAAGTTCCAAGGCCGTGTTCCTCTTGTAAAGAGTGTCTGACTTTGTTAAGTTTAAAATAGTTTGGCATTTAAAGAAGGAGGGCTTATAATAGTCACGCAAGCGTGACAAGGCCAGATATATTATACCGAGCTCGGAGGTGCCAGTTTGTTTTTATATACGTAGATTTTGTGGTACCACGGGAGACCTTTTCTTCTTTTTTTTTTGTTTACTTATCGTTTGTTGTTATTGCCCCAGCAGATATCTTTTGGTTGTTTGACTTTGCCTATCTTCCTTTTGTATAGTCTAATTGAGCATTTTTTATATAATCCTTTTGCTAGTATTCATAAGTATGATTTTGGGGGGGTATGTGTATATAGGAAAATTAGATATCTATTTTTGTGTGCATAAGTAACGAGATCTCTTGTAAATATTATTGTATTTTTTGTAAGTAAAGGACTGTATATACAATCTGATACATTCTCCTTCGATTTCTCACGTCCGAATTCGTTTAGGAAGCAGGTTGGAACGATTGGGATTAGAGCATAGATTTTCGGCCTGCTACAGCACCAATTCTCAAGCCCTTTCCATTTAGGAAAAGTTATGCGAAAACTAACTGGGAGCTATATAGAGATATACTCATCGAATATCAACCAGCTGACCTGGAAGACGCCAATCTCGAAGAGATAGATGAGGAAATAAACTCCATCAATAATCTCCTCATTCAAGCCGATGAGAGATGCGTCCCCAGGATCTCCTATATAATGCTCCCACAACCTAGGTGGACGAACGAGATGAGGGAAATCGCTTATAAACATAAGGGAATCTTCGAAGATATAGGCAGAACAGGTCCAAATCGGGAAAGGAGGGCCATAATGAAACAACTAAGCGAGGAACTAAAACACACAATCCCAGAGAAACAGAAGGAAATCTGGAATGACATCATTGGTAGGCTGGACAGGGAGAACAGTCTAGTAAGTTTTTGGAACAACATCCGGAGACTTAGGGGACTGTCCACCAAAGCCATAACACAAATAAAAGATGGAGATGAAATCATTGAGGATCCAGAGTCTCTCGAAAAAAAATTCAGGACACACTGGAAAAAGATTTTCGCTATAACCCCTGAGGAGAACGACGACTTCAAACACGAATTCGACGACTAATTGCTCGAGGACCTCGGCACAGTGATACATAGAACGATTTCCCCCACCCGCAAGTATCTCAGGAAAGAGAGATGGTTAGCCATGGGTGCCCAATAACATTCGAAGAGACCATGAACACCATAAGGTCCTTCAAGCAAAGGGCACCAGGCTGGTCTAGGCTCACGAAAAACAACCTCGTGAATGCCCCGAGGCAAATCATACAGAGACTGGTTAACACCATGAATGCCGCCCTGAATACAGGCTACTTTCCTGACAGGTACAAAATGGCTAAAATAATCTTCATCCCGAAAGGGAACAAGCCCCCAGGCCAGGTGGCTAACTTTCGCCCGATCTTTCTTCTTGGGATTCACGGCAAGATCTTTGAAAATATCATATCTAATAGGCTACAAGCTCAACTGAGCGAGTTAGGAGCGCATAACCCCCAACAACACGGGTTCCGCCAAAAAAGGGGCACAGAAACAGCCCTGGCGCTCCTGACAGAAAAAGTAGCCTATTGCCGAGAGAATGGGTACTATTAGACTATGTGTTGAGGGACGTGCAGAAGGCCTTCGATAAAGCCTGGCTGGAAGGACTTCAATACAAGATCCTGAACCTCCAGCTGGACCCAATCCTCGAAAGAATCCTTTGTGACTTTGTCATGGATAGAAGGGCGTATCTCATGATCGAAGGATACAGAGGACCTGAATTAGAACTTAATGCGGGTGTTCCACAGGGAAGTTGCCCGAGCCCACTGTTTTACTTGGTCTTTTCCATCGATCTCGCAACACCGGTGCACAGGGACACAATGTATCTGTAATTTGCAGATGACGTCACCCAGATCATTCCGTGCCCGGTGAAGAAAGCAAGAGATCTGGCATATAGGTGGGCGTATAGGTTATTAAGTGATTATTGCGCCACTATACTAGATAGCTCAGGTCACAATAAACCTATATTTTGTTATTTAAAGGAATGAAGTTAATTGCTAACGGGAAGTCTAAATTTGCAGACGAAATTCCGTTAGGCCTAAATCGGCGACGTCTTGGGAATACGTGAATTAAGAACAAAGAGTTACGAAAAATATATATTATGGAATGAACAGTTATGATTTAAAAAGTGAAAATATACGCGGGTGAATTAACTTTGCATGATTTAATACGAATTAGAGTACACATATGATGATTGATAATTAGATTGACCAATATTAATTAGATTATATTTGAATGTTAAATGAGTAAATATTATAAATGTATGATAAATATTATAAATGTATGATACATATTTATATGGATTGATAAATAGATTATATGAGCAAATAGATTATATAGTAAAATGGATTGGGTAAATAGCTTACAAATTGGATTCTCGTTAACTGGATTGGGTAAATATTAAATATTTAAATAGATTGATATGTATGAATATTGGTATAAATAGATTGTATGGTAATTAGATTATATGTACAAATAGATTATATGGATTAAATTGGATACATAAATAGATTATAACGGAGTTGGAAGGGTCTGTAAATGAAAGAAGAATCACGCATTAAAACGAGATTCTTTCGGGACATATTTAACTAAAAATTACTATTTAAATATTACAGACATATTTACTGAAGTCCCCAAGGAACACGAATGAACCTCATGTGTTTGATTTTAAGACGCTTGAGCGAGAGCGGGAGTAACAATCTCACGAATTAAGTCAGGGTTACCAACCTTTCTTGATAATAATAATAATAATAATATATATATATATATATATATATATATATATATATATATAGATGCAGTTATGATTAAATATTTCCACTTGTAGGGGTATACACCGCTACAGAAGCGATAACGAAAATATGTATCACGATAACCGATAAATTGATGATGATAACCTTATCGGCGATGAGTTTATCGCCCGATAAGGTGATAACCGATAAATCCAAAACTATAATACAATATTGATTATTGACTATATATAGCATTATTTTATAATACAATAGTAAGAATATTTGAATACTGTTTCTTAGTTTCTTACCTGGTGAGGCTCTCCTTTATCTCCTCATAGGTTTTGAGGATCCTCCGCAGCTCGCACCTACCTATTTCTGCCTCCAAGGCACACGCGGCTCGCCCTGTGCTAAACTGGAACCAAAAACTGAAATTATCGATTATCGCTAGTTTGGAACCAAAAGTATCGGCGATACCGATGAATCGATAACGCGGGGAAGGGGGGAATATCGGATAACCAATAACCCTCATATTTTTATCGCGATAACGCCCACCTATGGTCACGCAATGCGCACAATTGCGGAAATCAATAACATCAACCGGCACGAGAGACGCTGGAAGATTAAAACTAATAGGGACAAGTTCAAAATCATCCCACTGACTTGCACGTTGACTTGGCCCATCATCATCGATGGGAGGAGATAAGGCTACTCCGCCGAAAGCACGGTCCGGGCCTAAAGATCTCCGACCACGGATACTCGAGACACTACACGGAGAGGTGGAACCTGGCAAAGAGAGAAATCTCCAAGCTATATAGGTTTAGAGATCTTAGCTCGACCAACATTAGGAAAATATACCTGATGTACGTCCAGGCTAAGCTCATCTACCCCGCAGTAATGACTCAAGCGGCCAGCAAAACCTCAATGAGAAAACTGCAACGCGTACAGAACTCCGCATCCCTGATAATTAATAAAGCCAGAAGGCGTGACCAACATCGACAGAGGGATCTCCACAGAAGGAAAAAACTGGACCCTATAAACATTTCCCCCTAGAAATTGTGCAGAAGGGTCTGGTCAACCCTTACGAATGTTGCCATTCCGGAATTACAGGGAACTGTACGACTACGAGAGAAAGTCTCACGTCGTAGCAAGTTCCCAAGTACTAAGTTCTGCTCACAGGAAAACATTTCTTCAATATACACATAACAGGAACACACAAAAAACTAACACAGTATAACCGAAACAAAAAACAGAGAGACCAAACAACATAACATTAAAACAGCACAAGGTAAATTGCTGAGCTATCAGCTATTAAAGGCTTGAATGCCCGTGAATTTAATCCAAAAATAAGTACACAAGAATTGAAACACTAACAATAAGAAGAACAAGCTAACAACACAAAGAGAAACAGACAAAGAAAAACATGATATACCACAAATAAGACAAAAAGGAAAATCAAAAGAAAGAACATAATGAGATGCCCTCTTACTAGGGCAAAATACCCCTCCCCGCTTTAAATTTCATCCACTTTTATCTATTACTATCCCATCATCTACTAAACTGAGTATTCCATCTTCTTCTTTCATTCTGTCAGATCCTCACTCCACTCATTACATCGGTAAAGGAGGCAAGAACATATCAAAACGCTCCAAAGATGATCGAATAAGATCGAAAGCTCAGCAATTTAGTTTGTCTTTTACCAAACACATTCATTTAAAAGATATGAATACAGCACAAGTGATCCACCATCTACAAGATGGAATAAAAAAAGGAAATTAATCAAGGCGAAATACTCAATATATATATATATATATATATATATATATATATATATATATATATATATATATATATATATATATATATATATGTATATATGTATATATATATATATATATATATATATATATATATATATATATATATATATATATATATATATATATATATATATATATGTATTTCATACCATAGATCTTTATTACAAGGCTAATATGAACACCGGCTACCGTGAAGACAAAAAGCCCCCCCAAAGCCATTTTACATTGAAATGTGACCCCAGCCCACCCTAATACGGATATAAACCTAATAATATATTACAAGACAAGGAAAACAAGTAGTAGGTCATAAAGAACAGCTGTCTTTTCCCGACGAGCGAGCTCCAAGAGACTAACGTTGTATACGAGAAAAGACTCATTTAAACGAAGCTTTTAAACCCCTCGCTTGCACTTCCCGTTATGTTACCTTATGTGTAAGTCGTAAATATTAAATCAAGTTTCTACAGGCTTGAAATTTTCAACATTTTTCATATATAAGTAATTGACCTGCATTATTTTATATCGTGAAAATAAAAGCATCTGCCCATTTCTCTTTTAGCCACTAAAAGCGAGTTGCGCACTTTCCATAACCAGTGGGACCAAGCCATAACGTTTTGTAAGCGTGGTCTGTCATGTGCTGGAATTATAATTGGTAGAGCTGGTTTACGCCTCCTACTCAACTGATGGTGAAGCTGTATTTTGTGCTGATAACTTTGGCAAATATGACTGAGATATCGGAACCTTTGAATCCTTAAATATGTTCCTCGAATATACATGGATTGATTTATAGGCATTCATGTCGTTGGTTGCTGAGGCATGATACACGTTTTGCAAGTCTGCGAATTACTGTTTTCCTAGTGCGATATTCTTCATATCTTCAATGAACTCTAACATAATTAATATCCACTGGTATAAAGTCAGAGTTGGCGGTCCGCTACATTAGTCCGCTATGCGGCTACTTGCGGACTCTCTAAATGGTAGCGGAGTAGCGGAAGCAGTTTCTATAAGCGAAAAGTTGCGGAGTAGTGGGTAGTGGACTAAAAAAATTCAAAACTACTACCGCTACCTATTTTACGTTTCTTTACAATAAAACTGCTAATTTGGGGAATCAGTGAAAAGCTGTTTTGGGAAGCAGCGCTTTACAATAAAAAGTAGCAATAGCGGAGTAACGGGTAGCGGTTTCGCGACTTTGAAAAAGTAGCGCTACTAGTGTTTCAGCTAGCTAAGGTAGCGGAGTAGCGAATAGCGGTTTAAAAAATTTGGTAGCGCCGCCCACCACTGTATAAAGTCCATATATGCAGTGTCTAGCCTACGCTTAACGTGATATGTTAAATAAATGGCCGAACCACCATTGCTATATAGACCACAATTATAAAAATATCTGGGTTTCTTCACTTGACAAAACTTTGTATACACTCATATACTCTCATGTGTCTACTGAGTAGATTTAAGCTCCATTTTTATACCAGTGATATTCGTATGATTTATTTCAAAAGCCACTCAAACCTCACACTAGCCTTGACAGCTCTATTTGTTTATATTCAAATATTCGAGTTCGCGCTTGTCTTCGACTCTTCGTGCCGAAAATTCCTCCCGGTTGTATCTACTTATAGGATTTCCAATTTTCTTTTTTCTTTAGCCCTTTGATTTAGTTGTTTAATTTTAAAAGTTCAGTTCAGCCCAAATTTCTATTACTAGGTTTGTTTAGGACTGGGTGAGCTTTCCGGCTCTACTTTAAGCCCAAATTATCTCCACCCAGGACAAAAGAACCAAAGTAGGTCAACTTGACATAACATTAAATAAAGGATGGAAATAATCTCAAGCCTATTGAAGGCATCATAGTCAAAGTATCCCAAAGCCACCACCATAGTATAACTTGCATCCATTAGATTGTTATAACAACAGATGAATGAATAAAGCAGTAAATATGTAGATTAGTGACTCAGCCGAAAAAGTGTTTTTTTGGTAAATATTTTCGTTCACCCCTACCAGAATATTCATGCGCAAACATTTGAGTCGTCTGACATCAGACCCCACCCCCACCCCCATTATAATTCGCAAAACGATTAAAGGCGCTGACATGATTTGGTTAAATCATTCACCTCTGTAAACGTTAGGACATTAATCTATAAATAATTAAGATTATATACTGGGGGGCTGTGCCCCTCAGACCCCCGCAATTTAATGAAACTCAGGATCATCGTAGTGTGGTCCCCCCATTGTGTTTACCCCCACATGACCACATGAGCTGTCCCCTTAAATATACTCCAAAAACGTGAATCATTTTGGAACACGGACAAAATAGTACGTCCCATCGTTCGAATCGCTAATCTGCATATTTACCAATAAAGCCACAAGGGCTTTTGGTGGTAAACATGTAGATTGGTGGCATGCCCGAAAAAGTGGATTTTTGTATGTTTATATTTCATTCACCCATGCCTGAATATTCATGCTCATTTGAGTCCTAGTTCTGTAAATGTTAGAACATTATAAACAATTATGATTATATACTGGGGGTTATGCCCCCCACACCCTCCCCAATTGATTGAAACTCAGGATCATCATAGGGGGGGGGTCCCCTGCAATGTTTACCCCCATATGAGCAAGCCCATTAAATTTACTCCAAAAATATGAAACATATTGGAACACGGATGAAATAGCTTATATCCCATCATTCACGCAACCAATCTACATATTTACCCTTTTGGTTATTCCTTTTTTTAGCAGTATCTGTCCGATTTAATTTTTAACAAGCCATGATGGTCATGCCTTTTTAACCCTTAAACCGCAAAACAAATTTGCTTAAAATTGCTGTGAATGAATTTAGCCTCGCTACATCATTAGGGAAAATAATAAATAAAATATTTGGTAACACTTCAGATTCGGGGCGCACGGTAGATGGCACTGTTAGTCGGCTACAATTTTGGGCTACAGCATATCTCTTATGACGTCAGACGGTAGCGTCAGATGTGAATAATATCGGCGTAATATTTTTTGTATATGAGTATATACTGGGGGGCTGCACCCCCCAGACCCCCCCCAATTGATTGAAACTCAGGACCATCGCAGGGTGGTCTCCCTGCAGTGATATCTCCCCCACGAGCAGTCCCCTTGAATTTACTGGGGGTTTTTTCTCCCCAGCACCTTTTTACTGGCAGAAAAATCTAACCTAATAACAAACAATTCTTACTTTTATAGGTTTCTTGATTAGTTTATGCGCCTCTAGATAATCTAAAAGTTTTTCGCGATCATACAAAGTAAAGCCGAATTCGAATAACAAAGAAGCACATGGCAGCACAAAAAAACAAAAATGAAAGAAAAACATTTGCAAAACGGGTCCTATTTATAAGCTACGATGTTGCCAGGAAGAAGCTGTTATCATTCGCAGTAAACAAAAAATACAAAAACAAAACAAAAAACAATAAAAGACATCAAGAAACCTTACCTAACTTAGAAAAAAACTATGAACGAGCAGAGCGCAGATATTTAATAAATAATAGACTAAAAGTTACAAATCCCCAAAACAAAAAAAAATATATAACGCAGTGATTGTCACATCTGACGCTACCGTCTGACGTCATAAGAGATATGCTGTAGCCCAAAATTGTAGTCGACTAACAGCGCCATCTACCGTGCGCCTTGAATCTGAAGTATTACCAAATATTTAAATCCTTTTTCTAAAAAATAGTATAGCATTTTAATTAAAAAGAAGGTAAACATGAAGATCAACGGCGCAAATGATGGGACACAAAATATTTCATCCATTTTCCAATATGTTTCACCTTTCTGGAGTAAATTCAAGGTGACTGCTCGGGGGGGGGGGGGGGTATCACTGTAAGTGGACCCCCTTACAATGATCCTGAGTTTCAATCAATTGGGATCTGGGGGCATAGCCCCCCAGTATATAATCATAATTGTTTATAGAATAATGTTCTAACATTTTTATTTAACCAAACGTGCATTAATATGTATATGCGGGTGAACAAAACGTACATGCAAAGAAAATACACTTTTTTAGGTGCACCGCCGATCTTCATGTTTATCAAAAAGAATTCTATTGATTTAACTTAAAAATTATTAATAACTATCTACATATTTAGAATTATGATTGGTCCTCAAACATTTGTTTTCCACCTCATAAGAAAATTAACTTAATTTAAGTTAGCATTTAAACCTATTTTATAGTAAACTGCCGTGAAACTTCAGAAGACCTATGCTGTGTTTTTGTAGTAAAAACTCTTAATGGTGTTTTTAGGCATTCTAGTTGTCATTTACAGCTTTGGTTAGGCACAGAAAGTACTTATTTTTAAGATACTAGCATTCCAAGTTTACTCCACCAGTGCCCCTGGGCAACTGAGCAGTGAACACATACTGAGTAACTGTATTTTGAAAATAGGAGTGATTAAATACAATATATGTAACAGTTATGGTCATTAGAAATGTTTGAAAGTTAAAGGGTACACTACGATGCAAAATGGTGAATTTATTTGTAAATATTTTTGAAAATTGATTAACTCTCACACCTAGTTTTTGTTAGAGAGATGGGAATCTTACAGGGCAAGTCTCTTAACCTCCCATTAAACTGAAATAGGTAAGCTCTATTCTGCCCCCCTTAGCTTTGCTCGTGCCTCAAGAACAAGTAGTACACAATTTGAAAGCCTAGCAAAACTAAATATGTACAAAGCACACCATACCATCATCACAAACACTTGACAAACATGTTTTGGCACCAAAATCAAAATCAGTGTTGTTATAAGTGTGGTAATACTTCAGTTTAGGGATGCACGATAGCCCATATTTCTGGGCTACAATTTTTGTGAACGGCTCTGCACATTTATCAAAATAATAATGACGATAGCGCCACCTACTTTAGGCTATTTTCGCCCCAAATTAACTTTTTTAGATACTTTTGAAATGGGGCAGGAATATTCTGTGCAAATTACCGCAGGTCTTAGAGGAGGTCTGGAGGGAGAACAATTCAGAAGATTTCACAGGAGATAAGTCATTGAAAATCTTCCAGACTTTGATCATGTCAGCTCTGAGCAGCCTGTCATGCATAGAGAAGAGACGAGAGGCATAGTCAATATGCGAAAGTCCCCAAATTTCCTTAGTCCATCATTGCTGCATTATCTCAAGAATGTCATTAGCACCCACATACCCAGTATGCCAAACAACTGAGCTAAATTCCAACACAGGACGGATATGGGAGGTAAGAAGAGATTTAATAAACTCAGGCTCTCGGTTAACTGTGCTCTTAATTAAGTTTGACCCAATGCCTGCAGCTTTATTTGCAAGAGAGCGTATGTAGAGATGAAATTTTAGAGAAATATCCACTTGAACTCCCAAATCAGATGCAGATCCCTGGAGCAGATCCCTGGCAGAACACAAGTCTTGTCTGAGTTTTGCCTGAGACCCCATGACTCCGCACATGAAACCAGTAAGTCTACATCTCTGCATGAAAACAATATCTAACAGTGTAAGAGAATGTATAAGTATATTAATTTTTTGATATATTTTCAGATCATCAGCAAAAATTTTGTATTTACAGGTCAAACCATGAGCCACATAGTTAATATAAATGAGAAATAAGGTTGGTCCAAGCACAGACCCCTGGTGAACTCCACTAGTTACACGAGAAGAATCACTCTCGAAACCCCCAACCATAACCCTCATTACTCTACCACTCAGAAATCTATATATCCAAGAGAGTAAGGGATCCCCTATACCGAGTTGGGAGAGCTTGCTGATCATGAGGTCATGATTGACAAGGTCAAATGCCTACAGAACAGATCAGATGATATAGTGGGAGTATTGCCTTTGTTACAGCACTCCTGTAAAATATAATTAGGTTAGTTTTTGTTTGTTTTATATATATATATATATATATATATATTTCTTTATTGTAGGAGTTATGTCTCTCTAATCTTTCTCTTCCTTTGATTCCATAATTTCACTAAAATTTCCTTTATTTTACTTTTAAATTTATTGTCAAATAACAGCATGCCTATCAGATGCTCTTTGTTCTCTATGTATGGCTGCTGTAGTTCAGTATACCTTTCTCTGGTATTTGAATATCCTTCACATATTAGTAAGAAGTGTCCTACATCCTCTCTTTCTTTACCACAGATTGGACAATCTTGATTTTCTTCCTGTGCTAGCCCTGTTAGCTCTAATGTATTTGCCCTGCATTTATATAGCAGACCAGCTGCAAAAGTGTTGTCATATATATACTCCTGTCCTCCCATCTCCTTTCTCCATATTCTATATATGTTTAACGTGGTGTTTGCTTGGATATCTTGTCTCCAGATATTGGTATCCCATTCTCTTATCTTTTTTTGCAGGTCATCTTTTGATATCTGCCCTAGTTGCCTAATATTTAGATTTAGGTTGTCCATATATTTATTGATTTCTTTCATATAGTTTGTTTTCTTGCTTTCCAATGTATATTCCATTATGTTTATTATCAATTGACTTTTCTTTTCTTTTAGTATGTCTTATAAAAATGATAGTTTATTTCTCATTACCCTTGTAATCACTAGTGATGTCCCTATCTCTCCTCTTAGGCTGGTTATGGGAGCTCTTTTTTTGGCTGATAATATTGTTCTCTTAACCTTGTTCTCCATTTTTTGTATTTTATCTATTTCTCCCTGGTTTAGATCTATTACATTTGTGGTCTAGAGTAAGCTTGGTATCACAAGGTTTTTCCAATATGTTTTCCCAATTTCTATTTTATTGTAGCTTTTGGCAATTATTGGGTATGCCATATTTGCCATAGTTTGCATCTTATGTATTTGTCTGATGTGGTCTTTGAAACACTTTTTTTTTGTTGTTAATGGTAACTCCTAGGTACTTTATACCGTTGCCTACTTCTATCCCTTCTATTTCTGCTGGTTGCTCTTTCATGTTAAATATAATAAAAATACTTTTTGTTTTGTTAATTTCTAGGCCATTTTTTCTTGTTAATTGTGTTAGAAGCTTTATGTTCTTTACAGACTCTTCTATAGATTGTAACAATTGGAGTCCATCATCTGCAAAGAATAGAGTATTAATCTTGACATTTTCATCCCTAGTAAACTCAAACAATATGAGGTCCTCCATATGCCCTTGGTCATGCCAGCGGGTGACATCATCATATGTTGCAAGGATCTGATCATCAACCGAGTGGGCCTTGTGGAAGCCAAACTGGTTAGAATCTAATAGATTATTATCCACAAAGAAAGATGTCAAATTGTTCACAATAATATGCCCAAGACACTTACAGGATACCAAAGTGAGACTTATCAGTCTATAATTTAGGGGAAGTGGGGAAGTACGCACATCTTTCTTGAAGATGGGGACTACTAGAGAAGACTTGTAGAGGGGAGTTCTCCAGTTTGGACTGATTTATGGAAGAGCTAGAGAAGGGGGTATGAAAGAGATGAGCAGTGTTTGAGCAAACAGGGGTGGATTCCATCAGGCCCCATTCTGCTAGAGGGGTTGAGATCACGCAGAGCTTTGACAACATCAAACAGATTTATAACTAAATTACTCAGGTTACCTTCAAAGCTCTGGTGCTCCACTGAATTTTCAGGGGTACTGGTAGAATATACAGAAGAGAACACCTTGGTAAACAGATCAGCCATTTCTTGGTTGGAAGAACAAATTTCACCTGAGGGTTGCTTAAGGAGTCTTATAGAGGGTTGTCCCACTTTCTTGTTGCGGATATAAGCATGGAACAGCTTAGGCTTAGCCTTTAGGTTAGAAATTAGGTGGGATTCATAAGCTTTCTGTGACTGATAGAAATAATTTCTGTACTCAAAATTTACATCCAGAAAGGAGGACAAGGCATTTTTGGCAACATCTGAGTTCCTGCCCCATGGCTGTTGCATCGCCTTATAATGAACCCAGGCATTGTGACAATTCCCAACCAGATCAGATGGTGGTTTAGATTTCCAGGAGACTATAGGGCGACCCCAGGTCACTTTACTAGGGACTAGAGAGAAATCATTGCTTGTATTATTTCTAAAAATCTATTGTATGCAGCTTCCACACAAATGCTTGACAACTCATAATCAAAGTCCAACTCCAGAAGTGCATTATTCATGGCTTAATAATTACCCATATGCCATAGTATAATTGTCTTGGGAGTCTGGGCTGGAGTGAGACCAAGAAAGGTATAGGTAAAGGATATAGGTAGGTGATCACAGTTGGGTAAGGGAGGATGGAGTTGTAGTGAAGAACGGTCTTGGTCTTCAGTAGTGAAGACCAAGTCGAGAGTGTTTTCTGCTCTTATGTTAGTAGGCTCAGTCACCCATTGTTGAAAACCCAGAGACATAAAGCAGTCGAGGAAGGATGCGTCATGGGCAGTGGAGGCAATGGGCACATCACCAGACCATTTGATGCTTGGCAGATTGAAATCTCAGATAAGGATTAATTCCTTACCAGGAGCAAAGTCCACTAGGAATGATTTAAGCTTGTCATCATGAAGGTGGGAGTTAAAGGGAGGGCGATAAGCTGCTAGGATGTGAACTCTATAGGAGGGCAGGTAGACTCGCACCAAATTACTGACTGGTAGGTCAAGCGCAATATACGCCTTGGTGTTATGTATGTAAAGGCAGGTACCATGCTTAGCAGTGCCTTCTGAAGTATCTTTACGCACTATGCTATAGTTAGGAATGGCAACAAAGGAATCAGGGGCAGAAGAAAGGAGCCATGTTTCAGTAATAGCTAAAATATCAATCTTATTGTGTGAAATGAAATAAGAAACTAAAACTAACTTATTACTAATACTATTTACATTAATCTGGGAAATAGGAAATATTTACTGAACTAAAGGGGCAGAGTGAGGCACAGCACCAGCGGGATGCAGTTGTGATTACACATGTGGGAGTAAATGATGTAAAGAAGGTGGGTTCATGTGAGTTAAGAGAGAGGTACAAAAGGTTAGTTGAAAGGATGAGTGAAAGGCGTTGTTTCAGGTGTGCTTCTGAGAATGGATGTGGGGATGGAATGGTTTTCTCATGCAATTGGACTGAATGAGTATGTGAAAGGCCTGTGTGAGGAGTCAGGATTAGTGTTTGTCATTGTATGCATTGGATGGACTCCATCTAAGCCGGATTGGGGTTGACATGTTGTGGCAGGAGTTAGATAGTGTCAGTGGGTCTTTGCAGGCAGGAAACTAGTTACTGATAGTGGTCATGGAAATATAAGAGTACAGGGTGGGGCAGGGAAGTGAAGAGATGCAGAGGAGATAGAGCGCAAGGTATAGGAGGGCTGAGTTGTCTTTATACCAATGCTCGTAGTCTTAGAAATAAGAAAGATGAGTTATTAGTTATATTATTGATGAAGATATAGATATAATATGTGTAATAGAAAATCATAGGTTAATGAAAATAAATTTAATGACAATGTGAGTGAATTTGAACTATAGGGTTATGATATGTGCATTAGTCAAAGGAGAGATAGGACTGGTGGTGGGTTGATTATTTATATCAGAAATAGCATTTCTTCAAATCTAAATAATTCTATAAAGCAAGAAGAAGTTGAGTCACTGTGGATAGATATTAGGGTCAGTAAAAATAGGATAATACACTTTGGAGCCTTCTACAAACTACCTGGACAGACTGACTGTATTGATGAGCTAATGATCAGGAAAATAAGGAAAGGATGTGAAAGAAATACAGTTATTCTTGGTGACTTTAATTTAAATTCTGTGGATTGGGAAAATATGATAGGAAGGGATAGAGCAAGTTGTAACTTTATAGAATGTTATGAGGATAATTTTTTGACTCAATTTGTTAATAAGCCAACAAGGGGTGCCAATATATTAGATCTGGTTCGTTCAAATGATGATAACGTGGTTCAGGAACTTAACTGTCGGGAAGCATTGGGAAATAGTGATCATCAGATGGTTCGTTTTAACTTGGGAATAGTGAAAGGTTAAACATAAAAAACTCCAAATTTTTATAGGGAAGATTATAATAAATTACAAAACTTGCTAAATCAAATTAGGTGGGATATAGAATTCAGGGGGAAGAATACTTATGAGATGTAGGACACTTTTAAGACTATATTAAACATGGTCCAGGAGCAGTGTATTCCAATGAAGGCTATTAAGAAGAAATGTAAGAAGCCATTGTGGTGGAATCAGGAGAAATGAGCTAAATAAGATAATTAAGAAGAGCAAAAGGGCCGCAGAAATTAATCTAGCTCAAAATAATAATAAAGATCTAAGAAAATTCTTTAGCTATTATAGAATTAATAACAAATCTAACAGTGATAAAATAGGGCCTATTAGATATGAAGGGGTTTTGAAAGCATCTGATGAGGAAATAGTAGAGATTCTTAATGATCATTTTTCTTCAGTATTTACACATGAGAATTGAGATAGATTAATTGATGATAATTCCACACTCAAAGGAAGTAGTATTGAATATCATTAATGTGAACAGGGAAATAATTAAAGGGCTTATATTGGAGTTAAATACTAGTAAGTCATCTGGCCCAGACAACATTCATTCTAAGTTACTCAAAGAAGGTGTAGATAGTATTGCAGTAGCTCTTGAGAAGATATATACTAGATCAGTAGAGTTTGGAGAAATACCTAATGATTGAAAATTAGCGAATGTAGTGCCTATTTTTAAAAAGGAAATTAAAGAGGACCCAAATAACTTTAGGCCAGTTAGCTTAACTTCTATCGTTTGTAAAATTCTTGAGAAAATAGTTAAGAAGGGGATTTCTGACCATCTAGAGAGTGGTATGTTAATAAATGATGCTCAGCATGGGTTTAGAAGAGGTAGATCATGCTTAACAAATTTACTCGATTTTATTATTTACTAAAAATTAGATAAGTGAGAGAATGTTGATGTAATTTACTTAGATTTTAGCATAGCTTTTGATAAGGTTCCACATAGGAGATTAATTCACAAATTAAAAATGCATGGAATATGTGGTAGAGTTTTGAATTGGATAACTGAATGGTTGAAAGACAGGAAACATAGTGTTGTGCTGAATGGGGTGAGGTTGCAGTGGAGGGACGTTATAAGTGGTGTACCTCAGGGATCCGTTCTAGGTCCTTTATTATTCATTGTTTATATAAATGATCTTGGGGAGGCTGTAGAGAGCAAAGTGTCAATTTTTGCTCATGAAACTAAATTGGCAGCTGTAGTCAAAGAAGATGAAGGTAGCTTTAAAGTGCAGAGTGACTTAAATACTCGTAAGTTATTAGCTTGGGTATTGGCTGAATTCAGTTGAGGATGAGAGGGACTTGGGCGTAGTAGTGGATGTGTTACTGACATTTTCAAAGCAGTGTAATGAGGCGGAAAATAGAGCAAGTGGGGTGCTGCAATACATTAACAGGAATGTTGGCTACAATAGTGAGGAGATTGTCCTTAAACTCTACAACTCGTATGTTAGGTCACATTTGGAGTACTGTATACAAGCATGGTCACCACATTTTAGACATGACATCAACCTGTTAGAGTCAGTACAAAGGAGGGCAACAAAAATAATACCTTCCTTGAAGCACCTTGAATATGAAGATAGACTGAGGGTACTAAATATGTTTCCTCATTTGAGAGAAGATGTGTGAGGGGAGATATGATTGAGCTTTTTAAAATCTCTTCTGGGATGGATAAGTTGGATTTTAGCAAGTTATTTGAGTTGGAAGGTAGTAATAGGACTAGGGGTCACCACTTAAAAATTAAAAAACAGAGGTGCAGGTTGGATGTTAGAAAATATTTTTTCACCAATAGAGTGGTAGATTACTGGAATAATTTGCTAAATGCAAATCAATCATATTTTCTTTAAAACTGATTAATATAAAATGTCCATATCATTTTTTTTCAGACCCTTCCCCCCCTCCTCAAAATGATATATAATACACTATGATATGATTCTAATTAACAATGTGCCCTCTAAGATGGTGCCCAATCTATTTTTTGCGATAACATCATAATTAGAAATTTGCCTGCTTTAATTAGTGAAAGTGCTATATTGTATATATCAAAGGTATTCATTATAAAGCATTTGCATATTTTTAAAAATAGAGATATTTATAACAAAGCACTGACAAAAATTGAGGGTGGGCATTTTTCAAAATTTAACCCTTTTTTTCTTTAGTGGTCATAAATTTAGGAGCTCCCATGTGTTGGGTAGTTTGCATAAGTCTTATCAAAATTTTTTACTATGTCCCTATTTCTCAATCCTCGTCTGACCTTGGTGTTGGAGCGGATGAGGAGTTAAAAGATAGCACTATTCTCACCTGTGGCAAGGCTGCCCTACAACCTTGTGAATGCCACCAAAGTGTTTCTCCATTACTATCTTTGAACAGACTGAGTTGCTCCACCTCTCCAATTGAGGTGGCCTTCCCTGTGCTTTCTCAGGGGCCCCCTCCAAGACTCATTAAGCCTAGAGGACACCTTTTCCTCTCCATTTTTGATGGGTTTGGGGGTTTCCCCTTTATCCCCTATTTAAGAGTTTCCTTTAGGTGACTCTCCATTTGTGGCAGGTCTCCTATTGCTTTCTCAGTGGCCTGTTAAGAACACAGCAAGGCAGAGGACATGCCACCCCAGTCCCATCTCCTCGCATTGGGGTCAGGTGATGTAACATAACCACTTTAGATGGGTAATAGGTGGCATTATCCCCTTGGGACTTGCTGAGACACCTTGTAGACACGAGGTTTGGCATGTTGATGGAAGCCAACATGCCACTTCTTCTTTCCAATGTGGTTCAGTATGCCAGCCCTTGTGATGGGCCATAGGCACCTGGTGGTGGGGGATTTATAGGCCCCTCCTGAGCTGTAAATGATCCTAGAGGTGCACATGTCCCATATCGCAGGATTTTTCACTTGCTCAGTAGCAGACAATGAAACTAAGTGCCATTTGCAAGCTGCTCCTCAGCCATCACATGCCACTGAGAAGTCACAGGGGGAGGAGGGTCCCTCACCAGGTACCCCCTTGATGGTCAAGATCTCCATCTCAGAGCGATATCTGGATGAGGCTGGTCATCCAGCTCTATGGCCCCTTCCACAGGAGGAGAGAAGTGTGTTCATTCCCAGCCTTCCTCTCCAAAGAAGAAATCAATGAGGACAAGGGCCCCATGGATGGATGGGTCTGCTGCTGTTTTGGCAAGTGAACGAAGCCGATAGCAAAAAAAAAATAATAAAATGTGGGGCCTAAATGAAATGCTGAGCCCCACTCCTTTATGCAAATGGACAAAATCAGAAGCAAAATTTGTGAATGAATTTTGGTAACAATTATATGCTAAATGAAAGGAAAGAAAAAGAAGCTAAATGAAAAAATCAGGTGGTAATAGTGTTTAAATTTTTTTTAGAACATCTTAGATATAGATTTGTGCAGCATAATAAACCAAATGCAGTATATATAGCATCTACATATTTTTATAAAATAAATGTTTATAACAATGCTCCTTTAATTTGTAATTATGATATACATTACTCTCTAATAAAGCTCCCATCAATGTTTAAAGGTTGGTAGAAGTGGGCTGCTTATAGGTTCAGTTAGAACAGTAAAAAAAAAAGAAGTCTTTATTAGCTTAGCCACGTCCATTTTATTTTGAACAGTTTAACAATAAACATAATCAAAGTCTTCATAACTCTACCCAGATACATCTTCAACAAAAGACTAAATACCACACTTTACTCCAGTTATTAAAAATGGCTTGCCAATTTCTCACAGGCAGACAAACATAGGTAATACACCACATACATGATGGAGTCCTTCAGGGATGCATACTCTCACCTCTTCAACCTTTTTCTCTTTGACCCCCTTCCCATGCAACATCACACTCTTACAGTTATGTACATGCTATCAACATTCTTGCACAACACCCAAACACTCCAAAGTATCTTGGCATCTACAATGCTACATTATAAGACTTGAATGCTGGCTGCAACAGAACCAAATGGGAATATAACAGACTCACCCACATCATTTAGCAAGCATTTCACTGCCCTTAAATAAAATACAGTGCTTAGTGATAATAGAAACAGGATTAAATTTATGATATCACATGAGAAATGCAGCTAACACAAAAATTAACATGCTCCTAGCACTCAGGAAAACCACAAACCACATTTAGGGATTCAATCAACTGTACATACAAGCAATATATCTGTCCCTTACTTGCCTATGTCTCCACAGCTGGATACCAAATCTTATATCCTCTTGCCTCAGCACACTACAGAAGCAACAAAAGGGGCTCTGCCTTACAACAGCTTGCACCTGCAACACGATTAACTCTATACTATAAACGAATGTTGTGCCAAATACCATCTCAAGTTCCTTTGAATGCATTTTTTCTCTAGTATAAGAAACCCTACCTAGTATATGCATGACCCATATTATCTTTATGTAATAAATGCAAAACTTGATATTACACCGAGATACTCCAAGAAATTCCTCCATCCCAAAACCAAACTCCCATTAAGGTGGAGTGAATGTGAGTGTGTGTGAAGGGCCATTCTCCCACCCTTTTTCCCAATACCCTCTCCCTCCCTCTGTAAGAATGTGTTTGTGAATGGAGAGATGTTTTATATATATATATATATATATATATATATATATATTTATTTATTTGATTTCATGATTTGTTTAAAATGTATTTTTCTCTTTCCAAGAGCCATATTCTGGAAAGATTGATGTAATTTTCATATATCATTATATTTAAAACAAACTAATTACTTTGTTATTTTGTGAAAGGCCACTCTATTAAAATTACAGAATAATCCTACAATTTGTAAAGAGTGGTGGAGACTGTAGGGTTTGAGGTACGCCATACAAAGTTATTGTACGTCCCATTTGAAAGGAGGAGGGCTTTTATAGCCTCAAAAGCGTGACTGGATCGCATTATTATACTGAGCTTGGAGGTGCCAGCCTTTTTGGGTAAGACCTAGGCAACAATTGTGAACACTCAAGTGGCAGCCAGCAGGACTTTTTCCTCGGAGGCGGGGGAGAAAGCCTGTGAGGCCTTTTCTTTGTTGTTTGCATCTAGTGTATTTATTAGGCATCTTTTGTATTGTTGTTTGTGTGTATATAAATTATTGGTTGGTGATAAGATTGTATTTTTAAGTAACGAGATCTCAAATTTATTTACCCCATATCTCTTGTAAATATTATTGTAGTTTTGGGGGGAATACAGGACTGTACATCCAATCATTTTATTCTCCCTCAGGTTTTCACGTCCAATTTAGTGTAGGAAGTGGGTTGGATTGTTTGGGAGTTAGAGTATAGATTTTTGGCCAGCTACACCATCACCTAGAAAACACTCTCAATACATAACACAGCAAGACATTCAATCTCTTGTCTAAACCACCATTCAACAATATTCAACTGGACACTGGCCTGACTAACGCAAACATGTCTAGCACAAGCACAGCGACAAATGTCCAGTTAGCAGAGATCATTGTGTTTGCTGGTCTAAGGAAGGAACCCTAGCAGAGGGAACATAAGGACAATATCTAATACTCTAGTTGTAATTTGAAGTTTGGTCTCCTTTTTTCTGGAAGATCTTGAACATATAAAACCTAAATACAAAACTAAGAGGTAACTTCCTCAAATAGGGTGAAACTTAGAAGAGTTTTTAGTTCAGTACCCAAAATAACATTTGAAATAAAATTATACAAACAAAACATGATATCTATTGTTTTATTGAATATTATATAATTTTCACTTGTCAATTAACTTTTGCAGGTAAATACTTTTCAGTCATAAGTTTAATTGATGTCTGATTTTAGCATATAATATTTATAAATTTGTGACGATGGGTGGAGGAGATTTGGTGAGTATCTTTAGTTACCATTTTTGATTAGCAATATAACGAAACTTAATATTTACAATATTTTAGTCTAATCCCATTTACATTTTATTTTATGTTTATAAAATAAAATAAGAGGGAATGGGCTACCAGGGCCCACCCATGTTAACAGTGATTGGCTATTAAAGCTTCAATGGTTTACTGAAAACATTGTTCTATTTCACAGTAATTGCCATTTTGAATTGGTTGACCTTATCCTTTGAGAAGTTTTATTTGGGAGAATTAATTATTATTTTTAAGAAACTTTGCCTTACCTGCTACGCTAGTGTTCAAATTAATTTGGACTCGGTTAAATAAAATAATTGTCTGTAAAACTAATGTTGATTCTAAAAATACATGGCAATGATAGAGCAAATGATACATTTAATAGAAGATATGACCACCCTTTCTCCTTTATAATCATTTTTATACAATTTAGCATAGAATCAACTAAGTTTAAAACATATTGAACAGTTGATCATTATCCCAAGGCCTAATAATAGCTATACTTCTGCATAATTGAACAATTTTCTTTCTCAATCCTCCATTTGATTATTGCCCATAGATTTTCAATTGTGTTGCTGTCCAGAGAATTTCCAAGCCAATGTAAGACAGTTAATTCACTCTATTCAAAGAATAAGCACATTTTTCTGGAAGCATGGCACAGAGGGCCATCAATTTATGTATTTTTTCTGCATAATTATCCACATTATACTTTATTCTCTTTTACTATTACTGCCAATTTTATTTATTTGTCCTTATTCTCTTCCATAATCTTGTCCAATTGTAGACCATACTCATGCAGATCACCAGGATCTTGCATTCTATTAAGGTTTCCCACCAGGAATGGTTGTTGGTATTTAAGACTAGTAGGCAAAAACAAGGTATTTGGGATTCATCAGAGAAAATAACATTCTCTCACTGGTCCATTGTCTACTTATTGTAGTCTTTGTGGTTTGGCAATACTGGCAGCCCTTTCATGGTATCCAGCTAGATTAATCTCTCAAACTGTTTTGGTTGATTCTGGGTTGGCATGATATTGGTTTAGTTTTGCAGTCATTTTAGTAGTAACCAGCTGTGGTTCTGTGATTTATTGACACAATGCATTTTAATGCTCTGCAGTTTCTATCACTGTTTTTTCTTACACCCTGAGTTACATTTCCCAGAGTTAGTTTTTCCTTGTTTTTCAATGTGCCAGCAGTACTTTAGATTTACACTCAAAACATTGAACAACTTTGCAGTTTTTGTTATTGAGTCCCCAGCCAATTCAGGCTCCAACAATTTGTCCTCTTTGTAAATCAGAAAGGTCACATTTTGAAATATACTGATGCATAGATCTGTAAAAAGAAGAAACATTTTGGTTATTCTATCAAGTACCGGATGTCTGAAGTGCATATACATAAGATTTATATACCATTGAGATTCTTATTTATATTTAAACATTGGTGAAAATATAGCATTTGAAATATCACCCATTTTTATTATTTTGTCCATCCCCTGTATATTCGCCACATAGACTATGAGCAAAGTTAAATCCCTTAAGAATTAATTACGAGACCAGGTGAAAGTCCCAGTTTGTCAAAGTTTTGTGGTAGCTACGAAATGTTATAGTGACTGAAGTGTAAATGCCCACTTGCCTTGGTCTCTGAATTTTTGGTAAAACTGACCAATATAAAAAATTGAACCTCCAGACTGAACAAAATAATTTCCATTCCACTAAACAAGAGTATTTAATTTCCTGTTTCTTTTTAAATATTTGGAAGTAATTTCACTGTGTAACAGTTCTCATTCATGTCATTAATTACTATAATGTATTGGTCTTTTGAGGTGAAAACCCTTTAAAGCAATTGCTTGACATTGTTGCAAAATGGAGGCACAATTTGAAAAGTTAAGCTAATTACAGTGACTTATGCCTTAGTAGGCAGTCACCAAATTAGCGCTGAAAAAAAGGAGAGTTACGCATCCTCCCAGTCTCTACCAACCTGAGTTGTTTACTTGCTCCATTAGACATTTTTACTTCTGGAATTTCATTATCTTATGAACTTATTTTTGGCACCTTTAAGGCCAAGAGGCCTCTGCTGGTTATTGCTTTATTCTAAATGGGAAATTAAGGTATATGATGGAATTTATGTTACTTTTTTTTCCATTGGCTAGATTTTCCTCTAACTGGTTAAAGTAACAGCCATCATTCTGTACTACAATGGTTAAAATAGTCTTATAAAATGGTCTGTTTTTGCGCTTGCATATAATACCTCATATAGTTGCATCAATATTGTTTTGATTTTCAGTAATTATAGAATTTTTCTGAAATAATAATATGTATCTTATAATAAATCTACCTTATTGATACTTTTTTCTAGAATTTAAAAAAATCATGGCATCCTAATACTCTAAAAAACCAAGAAAAAGTGTGGAAAGCAGAGCAACAAAAACAACATGAGGATAATAAAATAACAGAATTACAAAGAGAATTGAAAGAAGAACGTTTGCGTGAAGAGTTAGAGGAAGCAGCTATACAAAGTGGAAAAATTCAGAAAAATGACAACAGTAAACTTAACTGGATGTATAAAGTCAGTATATGTCTGAATTTCTCTTTTAATCTAAATATATATGATTGGACACCATTCCTAATGCACTGTTCAAAAGGTTTATTTTATATTATTTACATTCATTACTTCATATAAAATATATATATATTTCTAACTCATAAAATATCTAAAATTAGCATAAACTTGAATGAATACTCTTATAAATATATGCAAATCAGGTAACTATTTTTTCCTATATTAGCTTCTGGATAATGCATATTTATTAAACCACTAATTTTATTTTCTCATAGTAATTCTGGCATTATTGCCAAGGACTAATGAAGACTTTTGATCCTTATTTCATCTATAAACCAAATTTGGGCTTTTATTTGATGCCATATTCTTTAAAGACTCATGGTTTGGATCCTACATTTAGGAAGGTTATATATCTCCTCAGTCTTGAACACATTAAGTAGTTTACCTGAGCTATCTACCTTCCACATTTTAACTGCCTAAACTTTTCCATTTTCTTTGCAAGCCTCTATTCAAAAAGTTTATGGTAAAGATCCCTGCTTTGTGTTGACTTGATTATTTGTAAAGAATAAAAATTTATGCATTGGTAGGGGCCTGGAAGCCATGTTTCAAGGGAGGAATACTTGCTTGGTAGAAAGATTGATAAGGCCTTTGAAATGCTTCATAAAGAAGAAACTCCAGAAAGTGAAAAAAAGGAACAAACCTCAAAATCTTCATATACAGTTGAACACGGTAAGTTAAAATAATGCTCTTCAAAATAGAATGAGAGTGAGAACAGATAAGAAATCAAAGCCAGTGAATGAAATTAATATGAATCATTTCAATGATCATTGATGAAAAGGATTGCAGGAGGCTGTATTAGAAGACTTTATGAATAAATTCATATAACATCACAATTCGGAAATTTAAATTTCATGAATATATGAAATTAATGACTTTTGTTGACCCTTCCCAGACAGGCATGTTAGGATTTATGCTTTATATATGCCTTATATTTAAGGATAATTTTTTTAGAACTAGTATTTTTGCATAGGTAACAGGGCAGCTAATAAAATCACCCAGGAGTGCTCTGGTAATATACTTATTGCCATTTAATTTGGAACTATATGTAAGTAATGAAAATGGCAGGATATAACCTTCCTTTCTGAGAAATGATGTGACCCATTTTAAGATAGAAAACTTGGGCAACACTTTTATAAAAGAGTAGGTTTTCTTAAAGAAACTGTCACTTCTATGGATTTCCAACATTGCTAATAGTAAATAATGTTTTAATATATTAAATATCTGTATCATGATAATAGTTGACATTCTAATAATCCTTTACTTAGCTGCTAAATGGATTTTAATTTAAAACGAAGGAACTTCATGCTAGGTGGCTGCTCATTTCAAAAGACAAAATACTATGTTGCACATTAGGATATGTTCATACCACACTAGTTAATCACTTTTCAAGATTACAAGCCAGCAAAGATCCTAATGTACAAAACCTGATGTACCAATGTCAATAAACGCAAGATTCATACTATCCTTAATAAAATGTGTGCAACCTCTGTCTCACTACACTTTCTATAAGGAATCCTATTATCAGGCTCCTGTCAGACAAAATCATCCATATGTATGTACATAACATAGCATTCTATCCAGTCCCTCCCATGTCATACATGAGTCATCCAAAGCTAAACAAATTCATGATGACTCTAAATAAAACTAAAAATCATCTAATGACTTCTAAATTTCTAAAGATACATAGTCCCATAGAAATAGTATTGTTTGTTTAAAGTATGCAAATATGGAACAACGCCCTATACTGGCCTCCTTAGTCTAATAACAGACTTGCAAAATATGTTGTTGAACTATCATTGTCAAAACACCTTTGTACCATCCACTGAAACCCAGCCTAGGATGGTGATGATTGACCCACTCCATGGTTGTTTGAAGCTTATTCCTTTTGAGAGGGATAGTACCCATGGTGTTGCAACACCTTTGCCCTTCCCCAAGGCTGATCAGGGTTAGGTTGATGCTTGGCTCTATCTAAACCCAGTTTGCTAAAGGTTTCAAGGCCAGAGAAAAAGTCACATTCAAACTCTTCAATAAGTTCTTAAAAGACAATGCCATCTCCAATGTATTTGACAGCTAATAGCCCTCTGTTCTTCCTATGTGGACTACAACTAATGTTGCTTTTGGAGAGCTTCTGCCACACAAGTCCCATCAGCTTCTTCATGGTTTTAAGAGTATATCCTTTCGATGTATTCACTGTGCACTTGAGACGAACTGCATAGATGTGTCTCCTCTCACTTCCTGCTAGCTGTCTGCCTTCCAGAGACCATGCTCAGTGTGTCTTTGTTGCCCCTTCTCTCTGAGTATTAGGACAACCAACCTTCTTTGGGTAAATTTAAAGCTGATGGGTATGATATTTTTGCTTGGCATGCTGTCTCCATTTTTTCCATCGCTACTTCCCTTCATGTAGGGACTCTCCAGTTTCACCTAGATAATAGGTAAATGGTCTGAATTAAAACATCAGCTGACTTGATCTGCCTGGGTGTTTTGATTGGGAGCCATTCTAAATACCCAGTTCACAGCTCCGAATGAGTCTTCCAGCTCTTCTACCATTTGAGATAGCACATTGTGTCCAGTTTGTAGATGGATCATGATATATAGCGTCTCACAAAATGCCCTTGAGTGCTCTTGGGGTATGGGACTCTCTGCATAGCCTAGTTCGAGGATGTCAAGATGATCTTCTGCTGGGTTTCTGGACATGTAGGGATTGCAGGGAATGAGGGTGCCAAAGAGTCTATGAGGACTGGGTGACCAGACCAGCATTTTTCTCTTCCTCACACTGATTACATGGCAGGAATCAGGTCACCTCTGCAGTTTGCCTGGTAAAGAACATGGTAGATGGCCACTTGGAACTTAAAGTTGCATGCCATCATGCTGTGACTTCCATTGGACCTACCCACCAATGCCATGGCACATTCAGGTCACTTTCTGTCATCTTCAAATTGAGCACACTCGCAGGACACAGCGCCATTTGATGGGGCACTTCCCTCCACCTCACTGTGATGACTTCATTCCCTCCTAGACTGTTTGGCACATTCTTGTTGAATATTCCATAATAATAGGCTAAAACTAATTGCAAGGACATTGTCCTTGGTGGCAGTCACCAGATTGGTACTATAAAGAAAAAAAGGAGGCCAGCCTCCACTTTATTTGTGTTGGGGAGAAGTGGGCCCCTCCTTCTTGGTTTGATTATTTATTTATTTTTATTCTTATATATATTTTTTATCTTTCTTTTTTTTTATGTACCCTAATCTATAGGCTGATGTATTTTTTTCCGCCTACTTGTGCCCATATAGGCACTTGCCTGGATGGCTCCCCTTGAATAATAATAATAATAATAATTGTTGCCCTTTTCTCATCCTATAAATTGCAATACAATAAATATCCCACTCCCATAAAATAATGCACCTACAGTGTTTGGCTTCACATCGGATGCAAGACAAACTTTCTGACAGCACAGAACACAACAAACCAAAATGAACACACACTGAGCACTCATGGAAACCACATTTGGGCACTCCAAACAATCCTTAGATAGTACATCCTTCTCTCACTCTCCTATGCCTCCACAGTCTTTGCACCCAATCTCACATTCATTCCCCTCAGCACACTATTTATGGTAAATATAAAACAAAGCACTGTCTCACCCAGGGCTCTGGCAAGATCAGTGCCTCAAATTGAAAACATACAGTACTGCACTGGCATTACATACTGACATCTGCTCCCATTGCAACCAGAAACTAGACACAGTTTAACACATTCATAACATGCCTGATGTAGGCACAACTAAGACAAAACCTGCACATACATATTTGGAGTGTTGGTTTCCTGGGAGAACCCCATTCAGTTGCAAGAGTTAATCAAGGTTGCTGACTTGAGGGATGGACCTTAGGCAGGGGTAACATAAGTAAATTTTGTCTTTTTAGAATTTATGATATACCACAAGCTGCAATGGGATATTTAAATGCACTATCTTGTTTTATTAGAAATTAACCCAGAAATGGTAATTCAAAAAGATGAAAATAATGTCCAAGTTGATATGAAACGTAAACTGATGGAAGATCCACTTTTGATGATTCGACAAGATGAAGAAGCTACTAAGAGAGCCATCACCTCAAATCCAGTTAAAATGAAGCAGCTTCAGCTTTTGGTAAGATGAGTAGTTTCAACACTCACTCTCGCCATTCCTACATGATTATTTTTTTAATTTTTTTTATTTATTTATTTATTTTTTTTACTTAATCTCATTTAAGGATTATATATAGTCCATGTTCACTCTTTAAGGAGAAGACACATTAACCTCAATCTCTTAGATCTTAGTTCCATATAATACATGTCTATCTTGAAAAATTTAAAAGGTTGTGTTTTTATTTCTTACTATTCAATATTTCATCAAGAACTAAGTTTATGTGAAGTTAGTTAATTTTTCATAATTATAAACTCAGTCTTTTCACTGAGCATTAGTATGCTTCAATGCCATCCATAGGAGACATAATTTGAAAAAAGAATAAAAGAACAGGCTTCATTGATTTTTTTATCTCTAGAAAATATGAATAAATATGGAAAAAAATCATTGTGCAGGACTGAGAACCCCAGATATGTTACCACCCACAGTAAACTCCTTGAAGAGTTTTGTATAGAGAAACAGGGATTAAAGTGATAGATTAATGTTTGGAAACAATTAAAATATTTCTTTGGGAAAAGATGGATGGATGCAAGCAAATTTCCAACAGAAATGGAAAGTACCAAAAGAGAGGCAATGATGAAAGATCATCATTAAAAGCAATAGGAATTTTTATAAATACTTCTATGTATGTTCCTTATAATTAATGTTAGTATAAGGAGAAGAGAAAAGGAGAGAGCAGTCATCCCGCATGAAATCAGGCAATGCCAAACCGGTGACCATCTTGGATTTTCTTCATTTTGGGGTATGTTGATACATGTCATAAAAGAACTTCACATGCAAAATTATAGCTCTGTACCTCAAACAGTTCTGGAGATATGGCCCACGTAATTTTTTTTTTTTTTTCAAAATCGCCGACTTTGAGGCCTCATAAAACATGCAGTTTGAAAGATATAGGTCTGAAAAGTTCAGGTCCTACAGAATCAGGACCATATATTCTAAAAAAGTAATCAAAACCAGTCTATCTCTAATCATCAAAGAGTTATAAGCTAGCAAAAACTGAAATATTGAACAAATCATCACATCTGAACCAACTTCCGATTCAAAATATTCATACTTAGAATCAATACTAAATGTTATAACTGATAGGATATGATGATATATGTCTTTTATTGTATTTAAAACCATTTCTGGCACATAAACTTACATAGCAGCTGAGAAATAGTGTTTCAAATTTAGTCAATTTTCATGATTTTCAGAAAATGACCTTTACCTTTTGACCCTGTGGAAACATGAGGACCCCCTTCAAATTTTTTGTGCTTGAAGGGGAAGGTCTATACCAGGAGCGGGCAACCTTTTTGAGAGTGCGTGCCAAAATCAGCCAAATATCTAACACATAATTTTTTCACGGTCCAACCAACTTTTTTGAGAACATATTATTTGATATCTCTTAAGCATTTGAACAACTTTTTAAATAATAAAGAATCACCCAAGAGTAGTAAAGACAGTATTGTAAGTCATTATGTAAAACTGACTGAATGAAAAAGATTATAACAGGCTTTACGAAAAGGTTCTTTGTGTGGATTTTTTCATTAGCCTCTAAGTATAACTGTAACTGCCATACCTATTCACACAATTTAACGACTCTTATTAACATCAACACCAAAAAATTAACATTGATATTTTTTCTGATTAATCAGTCATTATTTTTTCCCAGTTATACCTTTGTATTACTAAATCACATTAAAAGGTTACTAACAGATAATCTTTTGCTTATTTTAAATCCTTTACAATTTATGTATAAAAAAAGAAAATATATTTATTTACCTTCAAAACTACATTCAAACAACCACTTTCAAAAGAAAACCAGATAAAACTAGTCAGAAAACTTGTTGACTCTTTCTATATATTATTTTTCAGTGGGATTTCTGCTGCTGTATTACTGATGACAGATTTTATTTTGGATTTATATTTAGTAACCTTGAGAGATATGCATGCACTACTAGTTTCATCCATCAGGTTACTTCTCTTACAAAACTCAACAAAGTTCATTCCTGAGAACAAAGATTCATAAGCATATGTAGATGAAAACATGGATAGTAATGCTGTTGCAAGGTTCTTTAAACAGATAATTTCCTGGAATAGTATTCTAAATCCTTAATACTTCGTTTTCTGCATTTCTCTCTGTTACTCCCATCCTTAATCGCTCCTTTTTCACTGTTTTCTAAGTCAACTCTAAGATCAACAAATTTTTTGTTTCCAAATTGAACTACTTTGAAATTCAACCAAGGGCACTTCAAATCATCCATGTCTATCCAATGAAAACATTTGCAAGTTTAGTTCATCCAGTTTGATACCGTCTGGAAACTTAATGAATTTTGACATCTCTTCCAGTTCTATAAACCTAGTAAATCTTGCAAAGAACTGCCCAACACTTGCCTCAATAATTTTTACAAACAGCTTTTGAAGACATTGGCAGTCTGTTATGTCATCTTTCAGGAGATCATCGATGTACCTCTTTGTGTTTGGAAAGTATCTGAATTTCTCATCATTCTACATCCTTCTTAAAAACCTCTTTAAAAAAAATGGTAACCTGTGCTTTCGCATGCCAGAAATAAGTCATCGGCGTGCTACATTTAACACGCGTACCAAGGGTTGCCCGCCCCTGGTCTATACACTAGCTATACTAAATATCTTATTTGTTCCATCCTTTATTAATGCATATTAGGACAGACCATTTCACCATTGATTTAGCTAATTTACATATCGTATTTACACACATCACTGAACAGACTAATGGAAAGTATGATATTGTATGTGCCACAAAATATATCTATGTTATAACCATAAAATGAACAAAAACACTAACAGTATAAACAGTATATAAACAGATTTATCAATAAGATATCTATGATTTCTCACAGTATTGCAGGACACTTTGCAAATCGGAATTCAACAAGAAATACTGCCTGCCACTTGCTCTTTGGGCGCTAGGGACATCAACTGTGCAGATTACATCTTGGAAAGGAATCCAGCAGATGTCATGTTTTTGTGGCAATGAAAGTGACTGCTCTGTTGCATACTTCTGCATGAAGTTTGACAAGCAAGTCATGCTGTTTGTCAGAGCGATCTTCTACAATCCCAATATACCAGTCTTCATCATACATGCCAGCTACATACTTTCCTACCTCAAAAGCACTATCATCCTGTGGCTTGATACCCTGCAAGCCTCCCATCTGAACTGTTTTAAAGATGGTATCTACTGAAATTCGCCTAATCTCAAGTTTCATGTCCCCAACTGGCACAAAACTATGATGGGAACATGCACCTGAGACTGTAGACACATGACTATACCTTTCCTCTAACTTGTACCATTCACAACTATTAATGACATTTGTCGCTGATACATAAAAGATTTTTATACCCTTCACATTGATGACACACCAATCATGCATTTCTAAAGGGGTTAGAATTTGTCCAGAGATAGTGGCCTGCAAACTAGCATGTGCAACTAGACGTTTGACAGTGCTACCTATGCCATCACAGGGACTCTTACCATGACTAGTGGCAAAGAAATTTCACTGTGCAGGTATTCCAAAATCATCTTTGTGGTAGCAAAGATTCACAAGGTTTTTGTAATTCTTATACTGGGAAGCAGCACCATCGCTGAAGTACTGTATATCTGTCACGTTGGCATCACTGTTTTGATATGTTTGATAACAACCTCTAGAAAAGCATGAACAGTATTGGTTTCATGATTCATACAATCTGATATCACACACATATTCAAAACATTCAGCTTGTCATCTAGAATGTAGTAGAGGACAAATGGGTGCACTGTGGCTTGACTGTTATCCCAGTGGTGGCCTTGAACTGCATCTTGAATCCTGAACAACAAAACTGTAATTTTCAGCAAAGTCTAACAACAAAAGCCCAGAAATGGTTTCTTTCAGGTTGTTTAGATTCTGTGCTTGGGCTTTTGTAATGAACTGGTGAGAAAGCAGTGCTTCATACACTGAACAGAACTTGTCAATAAAATTCTCAACTGTACAAGACAATATTTCCAGAGTTGTTTTACCTGACTCATTCCTAACCCACTGTTTATATGATATGTTATCATCAAGCTCTTGCTCATTAGCAGTAAACACAGACATCAAATGTTCTCTAATTTTTTTAACACCAGGATATTTTTCACAGATTCTCAACATACAGTGCCGCTTAGATATGTCACAAACAGCCATTGACAAAATATCTTTGTAATCAGTACCGCTGACGGCTGCGGTGGGTAACCCATTGAGTAACAATTGGCATTCTGGTATTTCTCACACACACAAACAGAATGAGAGCTCTTACTCCCCACATGTACACACCATTTGGGCCGAAGCTTAAAGAACTTTGATATACCAATCTTAAAATTAGGGAACTTTGCCTTGAAAATTGCGTACGATTCTGCGATGTTTACCAAAATCAGACTTTTCTTTTTGCAAACTTTTTCACCATTGATTCTGACAGAAACAGTCTTTCTTTCCTGGGCACATTCTGGAAAACTCATCATCTTGATAAAACAATTCAACAGCAGTAATAATATCTTGTGACAGTGTCTTACTCCCTAGATAGATGTCGGGTCATGCAAGGATTCCAGATTTCGTTTTTAGATCTCTAGCTTGGTTTATTGCATATTTTGAAACACCAAATTCATTGCACATTTTCTCAATAGTCCAGCTTTCTGGGACAATTGTCAATATTTGAATTTTGTCCTGTTTGGATTTGCAGTTTTTCAATTTCTCCTTCATCAAATAAATGTCTGTCTCAGTCAGAACATTTTGTACAGGCTTCTTTGGTGGTATCCTGTGACTGTATCGATTCTTCGGTAATGTTGAGAACAGTGGGTACCTTTTTTGCTACAACTTCTTGAACCTCCGATACTTTCCGCTTACCATAATTTACCTTGTCTCTCATTCTTATGTTAGTCTTAATTGGGGACCATTCTAGTAGTAAAATGCTTGAGTTGAGGGATTTGAAGGTCTCTTCAAATGACTGCTCACTGGCATTAACAAGTGTTGTTTCTTCATACGTAGGGTAATCTTCTGAAGGCGCTTTCATCTAGGTATCACAACGTGGTCAGACCTTCTGCCCAGGTTTAAGGTTGTACATTTCAGCTCTTGGGCTTTTCACAACCTGCAATGATCCTGAAAAAGATGGGGACAGTAAATAGATAGACGTTGCACAGCCTTCAGGCTAAGGGTATTTCCTGCACTAGATAATTGTAAATACTGTTCACAAAAACTGTAATGAGTTTTGTATTTAGTGTATAAATAAATCATATCATATCATATCAAGGCCCCTATAATGTGAAATTAAACTTATTTCTAAAATGTAACTTTACATAAATTTAATTTTACATAAAGAACTATTGAATTTCCTGCACTAGATAAATGTAAATACTGTTCACAAAAACTGTACAGTGGTACCTCTACTTACGAAAGGCTCTACATACAAAATTTTCAGGTTACGAAACACTTCTTCTGAAAAATATTGCCTCTTGTTACGAAAGAAATTTCAGGATACGAAAGGTGAAAACTTCAAAAACGCGCTGCTACTCACAGCTCCCAGAGTCCACCGAATGTAATAATACTTGTAGCATCCTGTATCTTGGTTTGAAAGTGGCGCGTCCGAGCTGCTCTGCCATTGGCTATTGCCCAGCATCTTCCTGGCATCCCATTGGCTAGGATGGACCTCTGTCTATATGTGCGTATACCCAGAATCCCCTTCATTTTCCCGTCGGCCCACGAGGATCACCGAAGCCTCAGTCTCACGCTAGCGAAATTTAGTAAAGCACAAAGTGTTTGGACAGTTTTTCGTCAGCTTTTGTTAGTGTTTATTGCAACTTTACGTGTGTGTATTAACTTTTATTCACTATGGGCCCCAAGAAAGTGATGGAGAAAAGTGGTGAGAAGAAGAAGAGAGTTGTTTTGTCCATACAAACAAAGCAAGAGATAATAGAAAAGTACGAAAAAGGAATGCGTTTGGTTGATCTCGCCAAAGAATATAACCATGATCCATCAACGATCGGCATGATATTAAAACAAAAGGAAGCCCTAAAAGCTACGACTCCTTCCAAAGGCCTCTCTGTCATTTCGAAGAGGAGGTCGGCAGTGAACAATGAGTTGGAGGGTAAAGTTGGACCTGAAGTTGACGAAATTGTTTCGCTGGGAAAGTGCATGGGGCTTGAGGTGAATGACGAGGACATCGACGAGTTGATTCAGGAGCACCACGAAGAGCTTTCGACGGAGGAGCTGAGGGAGTTGGAGGCGATGCAACACACAGCAGTGCAGGAGGAGTTCATTAAAGATGAAGAGGAGGCAGCCATTATTCCGACAGCCCGAATAAAATACATTTTACAAAAATTCTATGAAGTTTCGGACTTTGTTGAAAAGAATCACCCAGAAAAAGTGTTCACTAATCGGGCTATCGCTCACTATGATGATGTTTGCCTTGCATATTTTTGAAAGATTGTTGAAAGCTGACAAAAGCAAACGACCTTGGATCGGATCTTTACAAAATGTCACGCAAAAACCACTGCTGAGAGTGAACCTGAACCGAAGAAGGCGAAAGGTGACAACGATAGCAATTAAACAAGAGAACCATTAAAGTAAAAAAGAAGAAAAAACCTTTATTCTTTACATTATGTACAACTCTCATTTTTATGTTTATTTTGCAGTAATTTAATTCTAACATGTATTTGTTACAGGTTTTGATGCATTTTTGTAATTTATAAAAAATTTATGTCCGATTTTTAAGGGGCTTGGAACCGATTAGGGCATTTATAGGGTAAAAGGCGTTTCTACTTACGAAATTTTCACGTTACAAAACGATTTCCAGAACGAATTAATTTCGTAAGTAGAGGTACCACTGTAATGACTTTCTTATTTAGTGTATAAATAAATCATATCATATATCAAGGTCCCTATAATGTGAAATTAAACTTATTTCTAAAATGTAACTCCATAAATTATATTTTACATAAAGAACTAATGAATTTCTACTTACCAGTCACTCACTTTTTATGCTTCTGGAATGGGTCAGCACAACTTGTCTGCAAACTTTGATATCTACTCAAAAAGACTTTATCATGATGATAAAGTGAATCGCCTTCTTTGCATTTATATCCAGTTCTTACTTCTAACAATTTAACACTTATTGGATAAGTCTTCCAAAGATAAGACACCTTTTTTCCATGAAAAATTAGTGCTGTGGCAATTCTCCTTCAGATAATTTCCAATACAGCATTTGCTAGACTCAGCTTTTGCATCAGCCATACTGCAAAACTCATCCTGCTAAGCAAATTGGAATTTCAATGCTAACATTGAAGTATCATTACAAGTATCCCTAACTATCAACCCAATACATTAAAAGCCAAAAATATCAGAGGTTTCAAATAGAGACAAACCATGTTATACAGAATTCATGATATAAAGGGACCCTGCTGTAATGCTGATAGTATCCTGAATTCAGAGCATTGTGAAAATTAAGGAAGGAATAATGGAACAAATAAGATGTTTAGTATAGCTAGTGTATAGACCTTCCTCTTCAAGCACAAAAAAATTGAAGGAGGTCCTCATGTTTTCACAGAGTCAAAAAGGTCAAGGTCATTTTCTAAAAATCATGAAAATTGACTATATTTGAAACATTATTTCTCATCTGCTATGTATGTTTCTCATAAAAGACATATATCATCATATCCTATCAGTTATAACTTTTAGTATTGATTCTAAGTATGAATATTTTGAATCAGAAGTTGGTTCAGATGTGACGATTTGTTCAATCTTTCAGTTTTTGCTAGCTTATAACTCTTTGATGGTTAGAGATAGACTGGTTTTGATTACTTTTTTAGAATCTATGGTCCTGATTCTGTAGGACCTGAACTTTTCAGACCTATATCTTTTGAAAAATTGACTTAGTCTTTAAAAAGCCCCCCAAATTATGCAGGTCATATCTCCGGAACTGTTTAGGTACAGAGCTATAATTTTGCATGTGAAGTTCTTTTATGACATGTATCAACATACCCCAAAATGAAGAAAATCCAAGATGGTCACCTGGCAAGGTTTTTTAAAATTTGCCTGATTTCGTGCGGAATGACACAGAAGAATAAGGAAATCAAAACAAAAAAGAGAACCAAGAGGAAAAGTTTGCTCAGTGCAAAAGTAGCCAGATTTGATTAAGGGCTTTTATTATTACCCAAAATAATTTTTATAGTAGAGAATTATGTGCTGCTTCATTTTAGATTTGTCATCAATGAGGAATATTCAGTAAAGTTAAGAAAGAGGAAATTAAAAACTTTAACATACACATTACATAACTTATTAACTCTCAGAAAATGGACAACTGGAAACAATATATCAAGACCATGAAGGACAAAAAAAACCCTCTTGAAATCAATTAAATCACTGCAACCCCTCCTCAAATCCACAAAACTCTCCTAACAAACAAAATATTTTCTTCCAAAGAACACTAGAGCACCCTATTGAAATACTACTACAGAATCAGCCATAAACAAACCTTCCCATCCAACAGAATAATAATAAGAAACATCTAGAGAACCCATATTGACCCTAAAGCTCCCACCCCATTTCCAACTAGCAGACAGGCCCAAACTATCAAATCATTAAAATAAAACTCCATAGCCACTTGCCTAGACCACATCTCAAGCATACACCTAAAATCACCTAATTACCTAGACCCCAATGCAATCCAAGCCCTCAAGAAACTATCCAACCCTCCTGACTCGTAATCCAAATTCCAACAATTTGTAAAAAGCAAACATTGTCTCAATTCCCCCAAATAAAAAACAACAAAAATCAAACTATTCTACTGTCCTATCCCTCCATTATCTGCTGTATCCTAAACACTAGAAAAACCAGCACAAAAATGAATCTTGTATAAAGACCCTGTTCTAAACCAACCCACAAAAAGAAGAATTCTAGTTGCCATCAACATCAACAAGGTGTTCAACAGTTCCACGCCACAGCCTTTCCCCTAGAATTTTGAATATATAGCTACTCCAAAACAACCTCTAAACATAACTGACATCTTGGACAAAACATAAAAAAACCTCTGTAGGCACTCGCTGGCTCTTCCTTCAGACGACAAAAGAAAACTCATCACACTGTACAGGAAGACTACTAAACCTTTCTCACACTATTCTCCATGCTCACATGACACCTTCATAATCTCTCAAACAACTCTAGCCTAAAAATAGGCCAAGATAGTAATTTTGCTACCAATCGTCTGATGAGTGCATCAAAAATGAAAAGTATCAGTTGTGGGTCAATGTGAACATTGACTAGGCTGCTTATGGTTAGGTGCTGTGAATTATCAGAGTACAAGTGGAGGCATGATAGTGGGTACCAGATGGATGGGACATTCCTTTTCTGAAACTGTGGGTACCATGTTGGAAAAATGAAAATATTTTAGTAAATTTAATCAATTCTACACTAAATTGCCAAAAGTCATGCAATAACAGTATGTAAAGGTAATGGTGGGGAATCTCACACAATGAAAGCTCCCACACCACCAGTATCAGTTATGATTTGAAATCTTCTGGGTCAATGTGAATACTGGCTAAGCTGATCATGGCTTGACACTGTGACATTGATTTTGAATGGGGCATGATAGTGCCAGATGGATGGGACATTCCATTTCTGTATCTGCAGACATTCACCATCCCTTGATCTACAGTGTCAAATGTGTGCTTAAAATGTCTCATTAAGGCATTACTGCCTACTGTGGATAGTGTAGTGGCCAACCCTAGGTCCTATATGATTGAGACCATGGGTTATTGGAACAGAAGACCCACTGAAGTGTTACTGTAAACTCCACACCACCAGGCAGCACTGATTGGACCCTGTAGGACTGGCAACATCTGGGATGGTGGTAGAGTTTGGAATGAATGTCAGATTGAGTTGCTGCACTTTACAAAACTAAATGGGGGGGGTGGAGTCCTATATGATACTAGTTACATATCACATTACTTTGACACTTCAATGTATAGTTATTATTTTGTGCTATAAAAAAATGAAACAAAATTCTTTGGAGGATCCTGGTTTTCTCCATTTTCTTTGTTTATGTATATACTCCAGCACTGGGGGGAGTTGGGCCTCTCTCCCATCCTTGAACATGCATTTCTCTGCCTTTTCTTGGTCTTTGTTTTTTTAAACCTTTTTTGTTGTAGTTTGTTTCCCCCCCCTTCTTCTAATATAGGCTAATTTGCTATGCAAATTTTTTTATCTAACAATCCACATCTCTGAGTGACAAATGTGGACTAGGCTAGCCTAGTTAGTTTAATCACCATGTTTAAAAAGTTCTAATTTGTTCACCCTGCAGGGAGTTACCCTATATAACCTGTTACATTTGGTACCTGGAGGAACTGCATATTTTCCCAGCCTGAGTGCAAATTAGGGAAGCCCTGTCATTGGGTTTACAAGAACTGTCTGATGGGGCCTGCGAAAATTGTTGGTGCACTTCCCCCTCTCAGCACTATTTTTATTTTGTTTACTCTACGACTCTTCTCTCGACCTTTGGAGCCTCTATAAACATTGCATTTTAACACATTGAGTGGCGAGGCAAATTATAAAACCTTACCCTGGGGACATCAATTTTTTATTTGCGATTCTTATGATATATGTACAGCCAGACATTGTGTGAGGTACAAATTATTTTTTTGAATTTATAGTTTTTGAGATACAGGGTGTTTTTAGTTCTTTTTTTTACCAGCCTGAGGGGCCACATCATCCAATATGGGTGACACTTTTCTTAATAAATGACACTGATAGGCCATGTCACCCATGATGGTGACAATAATTTATTTATTATATACCATATATGTTAAGAACATCTGCGCCCCCTGATCTCTAAACAACAACTGCAGCAGAGCGGGCACCCGGCCACTATTACACCACTGGCTGTGACATCACGCTTGCTGGCCGCATATGGCTATCACACCAAACCACAAAAAAATTGAACAAGTGTGCAGCATACAACTAAGCACCATTATTACTCTGCCAGATATTAACATAACTTGTCTTTTCTTTTCACTACCTGATCTCATTCACAGTGAAAGCGGCTTGATAAATAACCATTATTCTCTACTGATAGTGCCCAGTAGCGAGTGGGTGGATGCTCCATGCTTGGTTAAACTCTGCTAGTTGTTGTGATTTGTCAACCCAAATCACCGATGTTATATCCTTTCTAGCAAGCATATCGTGTAGAAAAGCCAGATCAATTCTCAGTCTTCGATCATCAACATTCTTAGAAGAGTACAGAGCATCAACCAAACTCTTATTCTCCATAAAACAATGAATGTTAACACCAGCGCAGAAAGATATTTCATCAATGGTACTGGCGATGTACACGGCAGCTTCAGCGCACTCAAGAAGAGCCAGGGTCTCAGCAGACAGTGTTGACTTGAAAACACGCCAAATTTTCCTAGTCTGCAGGTAGGTTGGACAACAAGCACCACTATCATCCTCCAGGAATACGATAAACGCTCCTTGAGAACTGCCATCAGCCAAATTGGCAAAAGCTTTATCTGAATAACACTTTATAGAACAGGCTTTTAGTGGCTCAAGCTTAGCAAAGTCTAATCTCACGTTGTCTCTTGTCACTTGAACTATTAACTTATTCAATCTTAGCTAATCATCAACAGTTAATTTGTTACACACAACACTCAACTGGCAAGTTTCAAAAGCAATGTTTGGCCTGCTATGTGTTGCAATCCAGTTCAGTTGTCCAATCAAAACTATGTACTCAGTCTTTTCTGCCACTGTTAAGTCGCTTGTTTTAAGAAGAGCATGCTGATGACTGATGCCGGCAGGTGTCAAAGTTGAAGCATACTGGAACTGATCAGCAGTCATGTTGATGTTCAAACCAACATACTTGAATGATGCTGATGCTAAGCTGCCAATCAAGAACATGTGATGTAATTTCTCAACAGCATCCTCAAATGCAGAGAAAATCTTCAACATAGACACAAATTATGCCCTCAAAATTGTTGTCATTGTATCATGAAAACAAAGAATTATTCAACGAACACATGTGAACACCAAGCATCAATATTTCATCCTTCACTCTTAAATACCCAGCTCTGGCTGCATCACACAAACTGTACACAGTCTTCTTTAATTTCCACAAGTTAACATTAAAATATTCAGGAAGAGGTTTCAAGTATATCTTACATTCAATGACATTGCCCTGCTGTGTGACACTCCCACTGCCTGGAAGATGCCAGAGACAAAGCCAGATGTACTACTTCCCTGGAACACGTAGACGAATCCTTGCACAATGAGATAGTGTCCTCTTCAAAGCCACATGCTACTAATCTCGCTTTAGTAACTTTTATTATCTTTCACTTTCTCAGTTATCACCCACCTCACTGATATGACATTTTGACCAATATTTTCAACTTCATAAACACTGTTGTTTCTCCAGTTTTGCAGTTTAGCTTCTTTCGCTGCCATCGCATCATCACTATTAAACATTATAACCATCTCTACACTGTCAGGTATCTCAATATCATTGAAGTCAATCCAACCAACAGTACCATCAGAATCGTATCTGACATTGGAACAATTACGATATTTGTTACTTGTGGCTTTTCTCGCTCTACTTATCACCTTACCAGAGACAAGGCCACCAGTAGCTGAACTCACACCTTGAAATCGCTGTCCAAGTTTGATTTGGGCTGCAGTGTTACCGCTGATGTCAACGCAACTATCTTCATCTTGATTCTCATTACCATCAGTCGGGCTGATGGCACTTCAGCAACCTTATCACTGCCATTGTCATGGCTGTAATCATCCTCATCATCCACAGGAGGATAGCAGTCCTCTTCACCATACCACTTGCTCTACACCATCTGGTGTAGTGTCACTGAACATGATCGTGCTAATTGGAGCATGTGTTAAGTGACAAGCATGAACTCTCACATAGACACCACCATTATGAACCAATGCTTGCTTTCCATCACGTCCAATCACAACACCGGGCCTGTGCCACTCATTATTGTCATTACGCTTGTAGAAAACTTCATCACCATTACTTAGACTTACCACATCGGTAGTACACATATTGATTCTTAATGCTCTATTTAGTGTCTTGTTTGACTCAATCTTCAAAAACTGCTGCCTGGCAGAGTGCACAGCATTCAAATTATTTCAATAGGGGGAGCTGTCACCAGTTTGTGCGCATGAAATTTATTGCAAAACACATTAGGAATACTAGTTGGTTGGGTGAAAATCCTGAATTATTCAACAAGGCATTATGTGCAGAAATTGCCCAGGCAAGTGCGGTCACCAGATCACAACTACAATCACAATCAGACATAATTTTATTTACTAGATTACCACTGCCTGCATTGAGCCATTCACAAATCCCATTACTCCACAAGCTCTCTGCTGCTGTAGTCATCACCTTTATATTGAATGCTTCACCAAGGACTCTTATCTCATCATTATTAAACTCCCCACTGTTATCAGTGAGGATCTTCTGTGGAGAACCAAATAGACTAATCCAACACATGAACAAACCTTTAATGATTTTTGAAGCAGTTTTGTTTTTGATTACTGTTGCTGTACAAAATCTCATAGCCATGTCGACTATCACAAGGAAGTAACATTGACCCTACAGCCCACACTTTCAAATCCATTGCATACCTTCATTAAAACTCATCGCCATAGGTAAATATACAACTGGTCTAGGAACAGGGCTTTTAAATTTAACACATGTTTCACAAATGCATCATTAATTTCACATTCAAGATCAGTATGGTTGCTACCCATATTTCTTAGAAGTTTTATAAATCTTTTAGCTGTGAGATGTCCAAATTGTTTGTGTGACTTCAAGGCAACTTTCTTCAATTCAGCATTAGTAGAGGCCAACATCACCTTGTGAATGTTAGCCTGGTCTAGTCATCTACACAACGGTAGTACATAGTGTCCAGATGAAGTAGAACCTAGCTTGAACCTTTTGTTAGCAATCTTCATGGTGTCATTCGCAAAATCCAAAATCATGCCATCAGTTTTCATAGACTTCTTGCTCAGCAGCAATGGAATATTAGCCTCGACAACATGGGTAGTAATTTCCACACACATGTTATTAATCTAACAAGAAAGCCTTAGTTTATTCAATGAAGGTACAGAGGTGCCATCACCAAATGTAAATGTTGAAATAGATGGCTGCTCTCTAATCAATGACTGGTCATATTCAGATAGGGAATTTAGGTATCACTGCAGCCACAAACTACCACACACTGTATCAGAACAACTGTGTCTAGTATAGCACTACTTTCTGACTCTTCAAGCAATGAAAGCAACTTAGTTTTCATTACTTTATTGTGTACATCACCCATAAATATTGATAACACAGGCCTGCATTTGAAAAAAAAATTTATGTTCCTCAGGATTTCTTTGTAGTTTCTTAACGAATTAAACCTCCTGAGCTCAAATGGGAATGTATTTTTGTTCAATCAGGTCAGATTTTCTCAGTACAGCATACACCATTTTCATTGAGATTGCCTCATTTTTCCTGAAAAAAAAAATTCCCAAACCTTTCTCTATCTAATAATGCATTATTATTGTTATATCATAGAAACAAGAATAAACGTATGTAAACTATAATCCTTTTAATAAAACAAAAAATTAAAGAATGCAACATAATAAAGAAAATAATTCTAATTTCCAAGAAAAGATGTCCTTGACGATTTTTGTTTGTGCCTCTCATCTGGTGCATCATGCTTCAAACACCAACAGTATTCAGCAAGCATGTTTATGTCCCATTTACCCTGGTACCTGGATTCCATTGTTTTTATGTCCTGGTGGAATCTTTCCCCTGTTCACTGTTATCCCCGCAGTTGTCGAGAAAATAATCCAGATGGTACTGTAAAAAGTGTAGCTTTATAGACATTCAAGCTCCTAAATGCTTGAAAAATGTTCGGAGCTGATTGACCAGGGCAACATATTCTGGGCTTTTATTGCCTAGAAAATTGTTAATTAGAGCTTTTGAAAGCTTTTCAGGCATCTTTTCCTATGTACGTCATTGATGCCTCAAACTGCTGATCTCTCATCAAGTTCCTGATCTGAGGTCCATCAAAAATTCCTGCATGGAGCTTAGCGTCACTGATTTTTAGAAATTTTTGAAGAAATTTAAAAGCTTAGCCTTCTTTATTAAGGGTTTTGACATAATTTTACATTATGCCAAACTTTATATGCAGTGGAGGAAGCAGTATTTTGTGAGGAGGCACTAAAGGTTCAGCTATCACATTGTTTGATCCAATTCTAAATACTTCTAATGGAGGCCAAACCTTCTTCTCATAGTGCATACTATCTGCATGACTGTCCCATAAACATAGGCAACAGGGATGCTTTGTGTAGCCTGTTTGCATCCCAAGTATAAGAGACACTACCTGAAAAGAAATTTAGCAGGGTATGTAAATTCAAAGTGTAATATTTCTAAAAACAAATTCAAACTAATATTTCTTAAAACAATAAGAATATGAATATGTACTGAAAAGTCCTGTATGCTGATGCATTAAATCATTGTATTGGAACTAATTGGATATATGTACATCTTATTTTGAGTTTATTGAGTTATGTTGTATACCTTCTCAATTAGGATAAGTTCCCTATTAACCCAAAAGGATGCATTAACCTATAGGGACACACTTAACCCCAAAAAATATAACTAAAACTGACTCGTGATTTCCAGATTTGCATTCTTGTAAAATGTAATTTGACCAAAAGGTGTATACAAGTATTAACAATTAAAAATCAAAATGTCAATATCAAAGAGCTTAGAAATGCCAATTGTAAAATGATCTTACCTTTAAGTCACCACATGTCCTCCAATTGTGGGTAGAGTAATTTATTGCATCCAGCAATTTTTTCATATTTTCATAAAATTCAGTAAGTTGGATTGAATGGCCTATAAGAACGGAAGCTATCTTGTTACCAATAGTCAGTAACACAGCTTTTAAACTGAAGGAATCTATGAAAAGTCTCCATTCTAATGGGTTGTAGGAAATTCCAAGGGCCTCAACTAGTCCTTTAATATTGGCTCATTATACATGCTGTAGAAAATAGCTTTAAAACTCTTGTTCACTATTTCTGTACCAAAAAAAGTTTCTTTAGCAAGAAGATTACTTTCAAGAAATTGTGCATTTCCCTTTGAAAGCTCCAGATCCTTGGTCAGGTCATTTAACTGAACTTGAGTGAATGGTCTTGCGAGCATATCATGTGTGGAAACATGATAAGACTCAGATGTGTCATAATCTTGATAAACTTCCATATTAATCTCTTCATGGACCTCTATATGTTCAGGGGAAGAAGGTATAGGAATTCCTGAACCATGGGGCAGGGGTTTGATGGCAGAAGGAACATCCAGATATGCTGCACTATGTTTATTCTTCTTATTTATACCTGTAGAAAATATAATTGCATATTACATAAAGGAATTGATTTGGAGTTGCAGATAGTACATAAATATTTAGTAAAAGATATGTTCATGCGGAAGTGAACTATGTTAGTTTTTAATTTTATGCTAAGTCTATGCATAATAATGACATTTTCAGGAGCCAGTATAATACAGAAAGCTTAAATACTTGATACAATGCTCACTTTTAAGATTTGTCATGCAAAAATAGCAGTCCATAGTGTGGTCCTTGCCCTCTCTCCTCACCATGGGAACACCAAAAGAGAGATATTTCTGTTTGCCCTGACTCCAGCATCTTAAAACTTATGTAGCATTCCTTGCAGCAGATATGTGGTGCAAAACTTTTATCTTGATCTCCTAGCCTTACTCCAAAATATGCATGATACAAAGATTTAATTACAGGAGGGATTGTACATTGCTGCTCGGAAAAAGTCACTTTGCCGCAAACATAGCAAAATCTGTCCGAGCTATTCTTATATTTTCTGTTCATTTTTAACTCAACCACTATTATTATTATTATTATTCTTATTATAATGCTAAGCAATTTCTAACCTGCAAAAATATAAACTTATTAACATAATTACTTAAAATGTACACAAAATTTACTGAGAATACAGTAGTGCAAAAACTATTGAAATTTTGATGTAATATAGGACATGTATAAACTATAAAATTATTATCACCCCCTGTATCACAAAAACTGGACCTGATAGAGAAAAACAGATGCCAGATTTGGATTTAAGAGGTCAATTTTATTAAGAACACTACAGAAAACCTGTTACATTTTTAGCGCAGACCAGTGTAATTTGCACACTTTATCTGATCTTCTTCAGTGACCCTATTATTATTGTTCTCGTACATATGTGGATACTGACGTACCCAATGGCACTTCGAATCACAAACTGCACACCGAGACACTTGATTATCACATCCTATAAGATTAAGCTTATGAGCTCATGACTGTGAAGGGTAAGATTCTTGTCCAGTTACTACATGGTCCATACTCCTGCTCTGTGGTGGTCGATTGCAGGACCACCATGGTAGAAACCTCAACCACAAGTAGACAATGCCCCACCACTAGTTAGCGTATCAGCACAAAACACTGGCTCACTCTTGATACTAACAACAGGCATCATAGTCATTGTGCTCAAAGCACCGATCTCATGACCAAAAACACATTTTAGAGAAGATTTCATATTAGCATAGGAAACCTCACTGATGGCTGACATAACTAACTGCACTTCATTTTCAGGAAGTTTATAAGATTCCAACAACATAAACACCATCACCTTCCTGCGAAAACTTCAAATACATGTGCTCAAATTTGCTCACAAACTGATTAATGTTTACACTTTGCAACCTATGAAAATTGTACAAATTACAAAATGCTGTAAATTGCTGATGACCCTTTTGGGTTAAGAACAGTCCATCTAGTTTCACCAACAAGATTTCAACACTGTCGTCCTTTTTTAAATCATCAACACTTGTTTCTGAAGAGGGTACCCTAGCCCTTCCAGGCAGGAGAAGATGAATCCCTAATGCATGTTTAGTTTTTGTCAATTCTGTAAGTTCGCACCAAATATCAATATCTTTTTTCCAACGGTCATGGCACCCATCATTGTCAAGTTTAGGCGGCCATTTTGATGAACAGGCACCATAATAGAGGCCATGATGTAAGAGCTCTGCTACCACTGTTAAGAACATCCGCGCACACTTACCTCTGAACAACTACTGCAGCAGAGCAGCACCTGGCTGCCATTACATCACCAGCTGCATGGTTATGATGTCACACCACGCTGCAAACAATTGAATAGCACACATCATACAACTGCGTGCCATTACTACTTGGCCAGATATTAACACGCATCATCCAATATGGTTGAGTTTCCAGTTAACTACTCTTGTAGGCGATGTCACCCATTATGGGTGGCACTTTTCTTAATGAATGATACTGGGAGTCCATGTCACCCATGATGGTGACAATAATTTATTATATACCATATTATATATATAATATAATGCTCATTATATTTATAATCTAACTCATTTCTTTTTCTTTTTAGGCACTAATTTTAGACATTAAAATCTAATTTAAAAAAGTAGTAATGTTCACAAATTATTAGTGCTCATATCAGCTCTATATTCACCTAACTTTTAATGGCTAGTAATAAAAAAAGACAACTTGTACAAGATATTGAAGAAGAACTTCATCAGAGTGGAAGTGATGCTTCTGCTCTTGAATCAGATGACTCTTACAAGGACCCTGATTTTGAACTATTTCCTGGCTTTGACTCCCTGATGATGATCCAGTCTTTAACAACTTGAATGAAGAACTCCTTAATGATTTACAACTTTCACAAGATGAAGTTGACAGTGACGAGGAGGCTACACCAACGTGGTCCGAATTGAGTAACAGAACTAAACATTTCCAATTCACTGGAAAATGTGTCCTCCTAGACCTTCCAAAATCACTAACACCACAAGGTGCACTGGAAATATTCATTAATAATCAACTGATAGATTATTTGGTAAAACAAACTAATATATATTCCACTCAGTTTCTGCCTAGAAAACTGATACACCTAAAGGAAAGACTAGGCATGTCAATTGGCAGCCAACAACTAGAGTTGAATTGAAGAAATTTTGGAGCTTCCTTTTATGGATGGGTTTGGTAAGAATGGGAATCAATTGCAGACTACTGGAGGACTAATCCCCTCTATAAAAATTCCATAACAGAAACATAGAAAGTGATGAGTAGAAACTAGTTGCAACTGTTACTGAGCTGCCTTCATTTTGCCAACAATGAAGAATATATTAAGAAATGAAACAGACTAAGTAAAATTCAGCCTTTGGTTACCCAGTTGATTAAGAAATTTCAAGCAGTATATTTACCTGGGAGTGATGTAGTCTCTGGAGAGGTAGGCTTATGTTTAGACAATACATACAGAATAAGGCACACAAATACGGAATCGAGTGAGATGGCACTCGCCAAGTAGGACTGGCAAAACATGTTTGCACAGACTTGAGTAGCCTTCTCAATGAAGGTTGCACCTTATTATATGTAGACAACTTCTACGCCAGTTACTAGTTAGCAATCTCATTTCTGAGAAAGAATGCACACTTGGTAGGAACACTGCATGCCCCTCCCCCCCCCCCAATAAATACAGTATTCCTTTAAATATCCTGCAGGGGTTATGTTCCAGAACCTGTGATAAATGAAAATCTGTGAAGTAGAAACGATATGTTTATTATGTATTTTACCCCTTTATAAACCCTCCCTGCACTCTTATAAACCTTTCACACACCTGATACACTTTCTATACTCAGAGTATGAAAGAGACTACAGTATTTTAAAAAGAAAACATTTGTATATGCAGTATTTTTTAATAATTTTACCAACACTAAAATTTTGTATGGGTATTCACCAGGGAATATACTAAAATTTGAATGATGATGATGAATTAGCTGTGCAGTACTGAACAATGTTGATGATGATGAGATGGATATATTGATCAGCAAAGAAGAGATTACATCTCTCCTAAAGATGGTGTATCAGTGGGTGCTTCATCAGGTATTGCGGTATTTTTAACAGCAGTGTCCATAACTTCAGTTTCCCCTGAAGGCATAGGCATGTCTTCTTTCTTTTTGTGGGTGAGAAACATAGTGATGGGCAAGTGCTGGCCTGAGCGATGAGATTTTTCTCTACTTCAGTAGCACCGCTGATTGCATTTGAAAATTTTATGCACGAATCATCTGGGGTTCCCATTCTTCAGCCATTTCCTGAAGTTATTGATGAGACAATACCAGATTTTCAAGCGAGTACCAATACCAAGTACAATACCACTGTATACTACCGATACGAGTACCAAGTACTTATATATATATAATATATATATGTACGTGTTTGTGTATTAGTAAATACTTATATAGGTTTCTATTCATTTGTTTGAAGAATAATACTACGGAACAATGGGGCTTTGTTTAATTCTTCAAGCTATTACAGAATAGAATACTTGGCATCCAATTTTACAACTAATTCCTTTAGCAACCAAATAAAAACAACAGACAATATAGGTGTAAACTTGAATATTAATCGTACTTCAGACCCAATATTCTTCCATTATAGTGTAGGAACATCAGCATTTACCCTGTTTCACTTTGCAATCTGTTTCTTTTTGGTGTATAAATATTGCCTCTTGCGCTGAAAATTTGTTCACTCGACCAATGATGGAGGGGCTGACAAATATTTCCTTACAGCAGATGTTAGGAAAACGAAATTGTTCTTGCTTTCTTTCCACCACTGAAGAGGATTATCTTCAATCTTGGTAACAGCCAAGTTTTTATATTTATAGATTTCTTGGTTGAGAGCTGTCCTTTCACTTCCTTCTTCTCGTGCTGCAATTACTCTTGCTTCACCTTTTTTTCTTTTTCTTTAGATCAGAAAAGCATCTTGCAAAACTTAAATTGAAATCATCACTGTTTTCTTCATCATGAGAATTATCTAATTAATCAATGGGTTGTAAAGCATCTGAAGGCGCCGATTTGCTGGCATTAATTGCTGACTGTCATATTCATCTTGCAAAAAATTGTTTTTATATCTTGGATCAAGATATGTTGCTAGGATCAAGTTTTTGTTTTCTAAATGGCTCTTGAAGCGTGTATTAAATGATGCTTTCCATGCTGCTAGAGTTGTCCCAAGACCTGCAAATAATCCTTTTTGTTCTCCCATATCAAAAAAATGGTAAAATACTTTAATAAGGAGAATGATTGAAGATGCACTGACTTTTGAGCCGCTTAGCTAATCGGTACAATCAACAAATTGTTTCAATATTTTAAGATTTTCCATTGATTAGCTTGTAAGCAATTTGGCTTTGGGTGGTCGCTGCAGTATGAAATTAGGGCACTTTTTTGTTCAAACACTCTCAACATCATGTAATACTGACTGTTCCACCCGGTTGGAACATCTTGAATGAAGCGATGTTCTGGTAGCTGAAATCTTTTCTGGTATTCTTGAAATTTTGCAAAAGCTGTGGGAGAATGATTAAAATGACCAACTATTTGTTTACATGTAAATATATCTTTTACATATCTTTGTGCAAGAATGACATCGTTAATTATGAACTGCAATGTATGTAAAAAACAGGGCAAAGACTCTATTTCAGCATGCACAGCTGCAGCTGCCATGTTGGCTGCATTGTCTCTTAACAAAAAGGTAGATTTTCTTGTCAGGAATATCAAATTGATGGAGAGCTTCTTTAAGTGGATCGCTAATATTTTCAGCAGTGTGAGATACTGACATGGATGATACTCGAAGAATTGCACTTTTGGTTTCCATATCTTCGGTGATCCAATGTGACATGACACTGAGAAATGAAGAGTTAGATGAACTAGCAAACTAGCAGTCCAGCCATCACTTGTTAATGATATATGACTTGTTTCATTTATGCTGTTTGGATTTTACCTTTAACTTTAGCAAATATTTCTTGCACAACATTTTCTTTGATGTATTTTTGCGAAGGAATTTGATAATTTGGACAGATGTTCATTTGCCTTGTATAGCCTAAGTCTTCAACTATATAAAATCTGAGTAAATCTATAGCAATTATCTCCCTGATGTACTTGTAAACTAATTTAGCCTTGCTGTTATTTATATCCCAAATCTTTCATCAAAAAAACATCTAAAGTTTGCTGCTTGGCAGACTCATCAGTTTTTTCTTTTTAGTTTGAGATGTAGACTGATCTAGCAGTGACCTTTTCTTCGCTGAAAAACTAAGGGTTTGAAAGGGTTATAAAATGTTAAATTTGTGTAAATAAATTAGGTGCATATTATGTGAATTTTTTCACATACGGGACACAAGAATATAATCATTTAATAGAATGAATATATGTTATAAAATGATTGCATACAGTGTCTTGGGAATTAATGGGCAAGTATCGGATTTTGATATCGGAAATGAGACATAAAAGTCCTGATACTGCTATGAGTTCTGATACCACTAAAAACAGCCGATAATACCAATTCTGAGTACTCATCCCATCACTAATTCTAACCATAGTTGCAAGGCATTCTAGTGATAGACTGACTTTTCTTCCTTATCCTCTGGATTATCTTGATCCTCTTCTTCTTTACTTGCTACCTACGTCATTTCTGTCAGGTCTTAGTCCGTTAATGGAGTTGAATGGGCCTCTACCAGGTAATTAACATCATCTGGAGTCATACCACTAAGCCTTCTCCTCCTACTAATTTTTCCAACTTCATTATCTTATCTACTGTAGATTGGTGGATTTCATCAGGAGAGAATCCCTTATAATCCTGGACCAATTTTTTTCCAACAGGCATTCAAGTTTGTCTTCATTTCCTTTATTGCCTTCTGAATGTTTTGCAAACACATTGTGATGGTGTAGTCATGCCAGTTCACCTTCAGTGAGAAGTTATCCTCCAAATCCATAACCTCGACCATGTGGTGCAGGGTGTTTCATATATAAAGTGTCTTCAATGCATGAATAATGCCAAGATCCATTGGCTGGATGAGAGATGTGGTGTTCGGTGGTAAGAACTCTATTTGAACACCATCATATGACAGGTTGAGTGTGTGACCGCCTGCATTATCCATGAGCAAAAACACTGAATTTGAGCTCTTTTTCAGCAAGATAAACCTTGACCTCTGGAATAAAGCATTGGTGGAACCAATCCGATATGAGTCATAATCCAGGCCTTGGGGTTGTGCATCCAATATGCTGGCAGCAGGTTCTTATTTTTGTTTTTGTGCGCCCTTGGGGTTTTGGCCTTATATATAACACCTGGCTTTATCTTAAAGTGTTGCGATCTTATTGCCTCTTAAATCCAGGAACTCTGACTTCCTCCATTATAAAAGTGTGAGATGGCATTTGTTTCCATTACAATCCTGTTTCATACATATTGAAAACTTGTTCAGGCTTATAAACCCCTTCCTCGATGATCGTCCTGAATGTCTCATTGATGTACTTATCGGCAGCTGCTTTATCAGCAGAGGCAGCTTCTCAATGCAGGCTTACACTCTTTAAGTTGAATCTTCTTTGAAATTTGTCAAACCAACCCTTGCTGTCATGAAATTCAGTTGGTTTGGTCAGAGAAATCGTTGATGGTCCTGCTTCAGGGGCGTCATCATCACTGTCTTCAGCAAACCTGCCATAAAGCTGCCTGGGCCTTCTCACAGATAATGTTGGTATCCAGTGTGATATTCTTCTTCCTGCAGTCACTGATCCAAAGGGCCAATGTAAACTCCATCTTTACAATGTCCCTATTGCAGAAAGTTAACACCCTTTTCACTATCCGACTAAAGGACACAGCTGCCATTGTTCTTATATTTTTTTCCCCTTAATGTACTGAATTGTAGATTGATTGAGATTGTAGTGGTAGCCTACAGCTGCCTAGATTTTTCCTTCCTTTAACATGTCTAGCAGTCTAACCTTCTCTGAGATAGTAAGCATGTTCCTTTGGCGCTTGGGTTCATTGCCAGAACTCTTAGAAGCCACAGAATGTTTGGGCATCATCTTAAGGGATTTACACAAAATCACTATTAAACACAAAATGCAAAGAAACACGACACCAAAGAGTTAGACTACATGAAGTGAATTTCACATGGAAGCGATCTGAGCAAGGTGAGATGCTGAATGCTTTGGTAGGCTGCAGATAGGGATGTGATGAACGCTAAGCCAATCAGTGCTCAGGATACTGAACAGCATGCTCAGATTTGTCCTGTCTCATTCAGCAGCCAATGATGTGCTGTGTTAGGACAACTTATGACAAGTCAGGACCTGCAACCGCACGCTCCTGCCTCGTCTATTTAAGAAGCAGTAGCTGATTGCAGATCGTCAGTCACAAATTTTTCAACAATGGAGAAGGTTGAGCACCGCGCAGTGATCAAATTTTTGACCAAGGGAGGCATGGTTGCAGTGTACATCGACACCGCCCCTTCCTATGTAACCATTGCTCGCTGAAATAGGGAGTTCCGCCATGGTCGTGAGTCCCTTGAAGATGACCCCCATCAGACGTGACCAACGAGGATAATGTGGCCTGTGTGGAGAGGATAATCCTTCAAAATTGACGGGTGAAGGTCAAAGAAATTGAGTGAGAACTTGGAATATCACATGGAAGTGTTATCAACATCATCCACGCCCCATGATCGACTTCAACGTCGTCAAAGTTCGGAGGAGCTGCTACTCCTGTACAACCAAGACCCGGCGGGATTCGAGTCACGCATAGTGACAGGTGATGAAACGTGGGTCCATCACTGGGATCCCGAGACCAAGCTCGAAAGCATGGCCTGGAAGCACAGGGGCTCTCCGACCCCCATCAAGTTCCGGACCCAACCCTCAGCCAGGAAGATCATGGCCACCATCTTTTGGGATTCTGAGGGAGTGTTGATGGTGGACCATGCGCCGCGTGGAAGGACCATCACAGGCCAATATACAGTGAGGAACTGGCTGGGTTGAAGAAGTGCATCGGTCAGAAGCGGCGCGGCAAGTTAACATACGGTGTCCTGCTCCTCCATGACAATGCCCCTGTCCACAAGGCCAGAGTTGCACAAGCTGCCCTGCGTGAGTGCGGATTCGAGGAGCTCAACCATCCCCCCTATAGTCCAGATCTGGCCCCTAGCGACTACTTTTTATTCCGCCAGCTCAAGGCTGCACTGCGTGGACGCCGGTTTGGGGACGATGAAGATGTCCAGGAGTAGATTGAATAGCAGTCGGGGAGATTTCTGGTTGTCGGGAATTCAAAGCCTCAGGGACAAGGGGCACAAGTGCATTGATGTCAAGGGTAGTTATATTGAAAAATAATAAAACATTTTTCCTTATATCCGAATTGCAAAACTTATTGGCCACTTCTTGTATAGGCAAAGTACCTCAAACAGCACAAGTTTCACGGGTTTTCCTATCTTGTCGTTCTTTGTCAAATCAATTAGAGTATGTATTTTATTTCAGCTAAAAAAAAAACAGAGATGTACCGAGTCCACGAAATGTAAGCCCTGATATGGTGGGGAAATACTGTATGCCAAAAGGAGTTATGGAGGTCAAGCTAAATAGGGGAGAAATGGCAGCCAAAGATGTGAATGAAATTGTAGTGCTAAAATTGAGGGACAATAGAGAGGTGAGAATGCTTTCAACAAAACATGAACCTGTGATGATTGAAACTGGTATAAAGTAAGTGATTTTGAAGATGATACTGCTGATGAAGCTCCTAACAACATCTACAAGAAAGGACACCCGAAACGCAGAAGACTTTCAACAAAAACAAAGTCAAAAGCCATCAATGAATACAAAAAGGGAAATATGGCATTGATCATTCTGAACAAATGGCCACGAACTTGTTGTGGAGTGGGAGCCCAAACAAACTGCCTATGTTGATGGCAAGAAGTTGCTAAATGTGCAAGTTGCAAAGCAACCATGTGAAATGAATAAAGAGCCACAAAAAATCAATAAATAATTGAATAACTCCTAGTATATGTTTGATAGTTGGCTCTCCTAGTTAAAAATGGAAAACTTAAGAAAAATACCTGTTGTACTGCTTCAGATGCCACGAAACTTATATAAAAAAATTCCTGATAGACCAGAGTATTCCAAAACACTATACTTTATAATGTACAGTCACCCACATAGGTTGACAAACCATTTAAAATAAAATAAAAATGTCGCTCATATTGCGTAACATGGCTTCCAGGGAAAGGACAGTGTCACCCATATTAGGTGATGTGGCACTCAATGTGTTAATGCCTGCAGGTTGCAAGAGAGTAGGCCTTGAGGGGACCTGGGCATTGGAGTGGGAATAATGAGAATATCATTTTTGCCCTAATAACAAATTCCCTGCATGTAACAGTCTGACCACCTCCCTGTGGCCATCCTCAAGTGCATAAGTCTGTACTGCTTGTGGTGGGTGTGCTTTACTGCCTTGTTGGCTGTCAGGCCAAGTAAAAATGCCATCTCTGGGTCTCCCACAACAGATCTTAAGATCCTGGCTGTCCTGTCAAGGATTGGTGCATCCCATTAAGGATATCCACCCTGTTGCCCTGCCTCTCTGGCTGCGCAGTTGGGAAAGCTGCAAACATAGGGGAACAACGAGCCACTGAGTAACTTCTGGTCAGTGTGAGTTTGTCAACACCATTCTGTAATGCATCTATGCCAGACCCCTGAAAAGTGAAAACCAGAGACAGGAAATGCAGGATGTAGCCCACCAATCTCTTCTATTTTTCTTTAGTAGTCAGAAGTGTTAAAAAATAATGTGTGTTGGCAGGCTTTCTAGGGCTATTCAAGTTTCACCATCATATCTGACTATGTCTCTCTCTCTCTCTCACTCCTCACCTGACCTTGGTGTTAAGGAGAAAGAGGCGAGCTAAATAACAGCACCATTGTGACATTTGGATGGGCTCCATTCATACCTCCTGGATGCAGCAAAGAGGTCCCCTCTGCCATCTTCTGAGCTACTCCTGGGCAGCTCCACTTTTGTGACAGGCTCCCCCCTCCCTCCTCCAATCCTGGAGCATTGTTGCCAACAGGCATTGAAACGCATCTCTTGTTATGCAGAAGTGCACAGGTTTCGGTTTTCCTTGGACAAGACTAAGGTGGTGCATTTCTGCTGCCATCCATGGCTCCATTCGATCCGGTTCGTTCCTAAATGGAGTTCTCCTGGAGGTGGTGGATTCGCACCATTTCCTCGGTCTTGTTTTTGACCAATGCCTCACTTGGGGGGCTTATATTCTTTGTCTTAGTCTCTAGTACCCGTGCCATGGACATTCTTTGTTATGTGACATTCACCACTTGGGGTGCTGATGGAGCTACTGCTTTACTTTTCTAACAATCATTTGTTCATTCAAAGCTCAAAGTACAAATTCCTGTTTATGCATCCACAGCCGAGTGTGTATTATGGAAGGTGGGCTTGATCCATGCTCCTGTGCCAGATCGTGGTTACTCCTTGCCTTTGCTTTTTCTTCTTCAGGTTTTTCTTTTCTTTTCTTTTTTGGTGCTTTATACTTATTTTTATTTTATTGTAGCTTAGTATTAGGTTTGAAATTTAGTACTCTGAAATGCCATTGTAGCCAGTTGCCAGATAGGCCCTATGAAAAAAACAGAACAAATAAAAAAACAGAACCCATTCATTCCTGACAAAATTTCATTATTTCTGCTAATAGGCTAGAGTCTAGTCCTAATTAATTGCCTAACTAAGCTCAATTAGTTCTCATTTATGGCTCATTTGGGAGAGGTGCATTGTTAGGTAAAAAAACTTTTTGCATAGCAATTCTTTTTTTCTTTTTTTTCAAATAATTTTGTTTTTTATTTTTCAAACCAATAAAATGCCAGATATGTGTTGCTCACACAAATAAATCAAACCAATAAAGTAGAGAAAGGATTTAGAACAAAAGTGTAACTATATGTGAGTAAATTTACTTAAAAATATATATATTTTTCCAGTGGTTCAAACTTTCCTGGTGATTTAATATATTCAAAACAACCAAAACTCCTCCCTATCATTTCCCCTTCTACCCTCTCCTTTATTCTTCTTTCGACACAACAAAGGCATAAAAGTAGTGTATTAAAGACAGACTATAAGGCAGTGGTGAAAATATGTACCGAAAAATGATGGTATGCCTCCCATCTACCACTCTCATTCATTTATCAGTCACCACAACTGCACTGTATAACAGGAAACTTAAGTTGGCCACATAAGAGATGTGCACCCAGGCCTTTGGTGTTGTGCATCAAAGTGGCTTGATAGATTGGAGCCAGTTGATAAGAGAGAAGCTCATTTTCTCTTGATGGAAAATCTCTGGGAAATCTATGTCTTAGTAAACTTGGGACAGTTTGGAGCTTTTTGACTTTGTATGATTTTTTTTTTAGGAGTTTCCTTCCTCCTTCAGTTTGTTGAACTCATTGCTTCCCCCTGCTTGGGAAAACTTGTTCCCATGAAAGTCTGAGGTTGGTGATAGCAAATGGATTAGGATAATTTCCTTTTTTGAACCATTACTCTTGCGCTGATAATTTGCGTCCTGAGACCAGTCAAATTTAGGGTACAGGGAAAGAGGTGACTGACTAGAGAAATGCCTCCTTACCCAATTTAGGGAAAGGCAGGAAACTGAACTGAGAGGGGTTAGGAGTGTTAACAAAACTAAATTCAGATATTTATGTTTGAGAACTTAATGGTATATTGTAAGGCAGAACACCCACAGCATTCTATTACATCAACCACACATGACATTATAGATTAGTATTTCTTGAAATATGATTTTAAACCATCTATTTTCTAGTACAATATGTGCTCCTAATAAAAATAACTTGTGTTTAACTTCATTCAAGCTTATCATATCCTTTCAGATCTCAAGTCTTAAGGAAAAGAAAAAGAAGAAAAAAAAGAAGAAACATAAAAATGTAGACTCTGAATCTAGAAGTAAAAAGAAGAAAAAGGAGAAGAAAAAGAAAGTAACTGTTAGAGTTTGTACATTCTTAGCATAGTTTAGTAAACTAAATCTTTGAATATTATCCAAAATCAAGAAAGTTAATTCATAAGCATTAGGATATTTAGTTCTCAGTCTTCTCAACACTCAATAGTGAGAAATGGAAATAGGGCTATATCATTTGCTCAAAAGCAAATAAGATAGGAAATGCTTTGGAACTTTTGCATCATAATTATTTCTGCACAATAATTGTGTAGGCAGACAGAGAGGCCATCAAATGGAAATAAACGGTAAAAGATAGATAGAATCAGGAAATCTTCATCTATATGTCATTTAAAGACCCCCAACTCCTGGGTATTTTCTTGGTCATTGCAACTCTGTTCTAGGCATCTCATAAGCTCAGAGGTTCATCTCCCCACCCAAATAAATGCATTTTAAGGACCTATCATATGCCATTTAGGTGACATACCCCTCTTGAATCTATCCCCCCACCCCCACACTCCCTCAAATACTCCTATCAGTCACTTTACCAGTATTTTTTTTCTCATATTTTTCTTTCCTTATTTACCCATCTTTCTCTGAACCCACAAGGAGATTGTCAGGTGTAACATGGACAACCATGCCTCAGGTAACATATAGAAGACTGCTTGCCCTCTTGGCTTAGGTGGTGGTGGTTAACTATCACCATTACAGCCACACCTTAGAGAGATAGGTGCCCCTTTTCAAGTACTCATTTGCACCTCATTAACATCTCCAACTCTTTTTGTCAATTTTGATTTAATTTTTCATTTCTATCTCTTTACTTACACACTCTTATCTCTTCTGTGAGGTGGGCAGCCATGAAAGGCAAAATTCACATGGATGCGCATTGCAAAACGGCCATGTGCATCCAACTAGTGTAGCCTGTTACACTTGGTACCTGGAGGAGCTGCACATCCATATGTCCTTAGTGCAAATTAGGAAAACTTTGTTGGTGCACTTTCCCCTTGCTCCCTCTCAGCGAGACTTTATATTTAATTATTATTTTTATGACTATCTATCCCTTCAACCTTTTGTCTACCCACACTTTGTACCAAGAGAAACTGTTCTCACCTCAACAACGTTCAGTTCACTAAACATGATGCCTAGGTGGAATGCATGCCATACTGGGATCACCTAGTGCCAGAGTATGATAATAATAGGTGATCGCCCACCCTAGTCATTAGTGGACCTGCATATCTGTAGGGGGCACTTTTGTCCTCTTATGGGTCCTTAGCTGAAAGATCGCCGGCTAGGGCAAGTTTTAGGCACAGTGTGTGTTAGGCCATTGACTGCTCACCATCTTCCAGTACACATATAAGGTAGTGACATCAGCACCATCATTTATGGTCAAAGCTTGAGGACAATTTTAGCTGAATGGTGGGCCATGTTGTCAAAGCCTAGCTTAGCTCAAACCTGTGAGTTGAGAATGTGTAAATGATCACATTCTGGAATTTCTGATCATAGGGAGACTTTTCTCTTAACCTTGGAAGGCATTGGGTAGTAATAGTATCTACTTTCCATGCATTTTTCTTTCTTTTTGTTTCTATAATTATGCCTACAACTGAAAGAAATAGTAGTTGACCGGAAATGGATGGAGAGCCCCATCCAAATGCAGCCTCACCTTCCCAAGGTGTTGAGGAAGATGAGTTAACACAAAACACAACTTCAACTGGTGGAGGGGCTTTCCTCTTAAGGCGCCCCCTTAGACATCTTTGGAGCTGCCCAAGGGCAGCTTCACCTCAGAACAGGAGCTGGCTTCCCCTATGCCTTATCAGGATCCCCTCCAACTTTCTTGTAGAAGAAAGGAGGTTTACTCATCTCTTAAGCCCCATCTTATCCTCTTCTCCTTTCTGAGCCTGCTTCCTCCCTTTCCCTACAACCTCACCCACAACTTTCTCTCGTTGGCCTCTAATTTCACAGGGTAGACGCCGACCAGCTTCCTCTCACCCCTGAGCTCTGGTTTGGGGTGGTGGGTTTTAACAACCTGCTTCACCCCACCCTCACCTTTCTCTCTCCTTTCACAGCATATCAATTTTACCCCCAACCTAAGGGGGAGCTGCCATGCCGAAGGGCTGCCTGGCCACTGAGTTGGAGGAGTGGTCTTGAATGGCGGCAGCTGGCTTTGCCGGCTCCGTATTCACCCCTCGCAGAGCGGGCTACTGCGTGGAGTGATTAGTGTTTGCGTTCCATGAACTTTATAGGGTCACCCCACGCCCAATGATGGAAATAAAAACGAAAGATCTCCACTTCCCCTTTACCACCGTAATAGCTGCTCTCAGGCAGCTCCATGGCAGAAAAGGAGGTCCCCCTCCCCTGTGCATTCTCAGAGGACCCTCTAAATTTCTTATACCGGCGAGGAGGCTTACTCCTCTCCTGGGCCTAAGGGTGTGGTGGACTCCCCCTCACCCCCTTCTTTGGAAGGGCCCTTGGCTGACTCCCTCTTTCTAGCTGCAGTCCCTCCTTTGCTTTCACAGGGGACTGCCAAGAAAGCAAGCAGGCGGACCAATATTAACCACTCCCATGGGACCAACCCCCTTAGGGGGGCAAGGGATGGCAAGCCCCCATCAACCCGTGCCCCCTAACATACTGCACTTGTGTATTATTAGTCTAGAGGGGGCCAGTGTACCTACTTCCGTTTCCTTCCCCAATGGATGCTGGTTCACCGGCCCAAGATGGGACAAATGGTACCTCAAATGTGATCTGTGATGTCTTGGGGGCGGGGGTATGGCCACATGGAGGCCTCCTCTGAGATGGACATGGTCCTTGAAGTGACACAGCCCCAGGCAGTAGGATGTTCCATGAGGTCGAACCCGGACTCAGTGCCAAGCACAGAATGTGAGTCTGCCCCTGTGCAAGCTTCTCCTCAGATTGCTCGGGCCACCGATGCCTCGCAATGAGAGGAGGGATGTTATTCCCTGGCTGGTGCCCCTGTGACAGCCAAAACCATCTTCATTTCAGAGAAGGGTCTTGCTGAGGCCGGTCCATCTGGCCTAGGGCTCCTTCCCGTGGAGGAGAGAAGCGGGTTCATTCCCCACCCTCCTTTCCTAAAAAGAAAAGGGACAGGAAAAAGACCAGAAAGACTGGGCTCGTATCCCTCCGCGGGAGCCCCGGGGATGGATGGGTCTGCTGCCATTTCGGTAAGTGACCAAGCCATGATAGGCACGTCCTCCCCCGTTGCTCCCCCAGGTGGGGAGTCCCAGACAAAGACCAAAATTTCAAGTGCGCAGAGTGGAGCCTCAATTACGTCGGGGTCCCTCATTCAGAGATTACCTGGCATTTTCAAGCCTGGTGGCATCAAACGCTTTCTCGTTATTTACTCCATTGATGGTAACATGTTGGCCAAAGGCAACATGATACATCAAAGGAGAGTACTAGGTAGCGTGATTGGTAGAGAGCCGAAGTTGATCCGTTTCTCGGACAGGATCCTTCTGGCGAATGCGTGTAATCCCTGAGGTGGCCATGATTAGCCATTCGGACACTTGATGGCACTCCAGTGAGTGTAACGCCGCACTCTACCATGAACTTAGTGAAAGGAGTGGTTTATGTGAAGGAGCTCGTGGACTACTCCATAGATGACATTACCTTAAAGCTGGCCGCCCATGGAGCGGTCAAGGTCGAACGTGTGATTAGAAAACAGGGAGGGGCCTCGAGACCCACCCCTACACTTTTCGTCACGTTCACTGTGACAAGCTCGATGAGTTGGTGTGTGTCGGTTAGTATCGCTACCGCATTAAGAGATTCGTGCCACTGCTGTGGAGGTGCTACTACTACCACTGCTTCGGTCATACTAATCACTCATGTAAATGTGCAAAGTCAGGGTTACCCAAAGTCTAAGTAAGTTGCTCCAAGGCTATACACAATAAGTCCAAATTGTGTGTGGCTAAGTGTGTCAATTGTGGAGAGCCACACCCTGCTTCTTCAAAGCAATGTGATGCTGGTCTCCTTGAGAAGGAAATCCTGGGTCGTTCAGGCCCAGGATCGTCTCTCAATTCGGGAGGTTATGGACTTTGTCTTTGCGCGCCCGGCGCTGCCTAGAACATCTTATGCCTCAATGTTAAAAAAGACACCCTCTCCTCCTGGCCCCTCCAGGCATATGACCACAGTCGTTTCCTTCCCCATTCGGAATCCTTCTGCGGGTTCTACCCACCCCGGGCGCTCCTCTGGTACAGTTGGCAGCACAAAGGTTCACACCAGCCCCGCTTAAAACCTGACCACCCTTTCCCCAGCGTGATGGTTTCCCCTAAGGTAAAATGGCCGCGCACCTCCACCGAGTTGTTAGACTCACAGCAGGCAACACCTCTGAAGTTGGTCGTGAGGCCATCTTCCGGATTTCCTAAAGCTGCCCCGCGAAAGGAGGACAGCACTAAAGGATCTTGGGTTCCTACGCCCACGCCCAGTGCTAGGCTGGGTGACTCGAAGATGGTGGACCTTCAAAAGGAGGAATCCCTACCTGCCTAAGGTTTTGAGGTGGAGGGAGGAAAAGACTCGCAACCTCCTCTGATAAGTCCTCATATGCAACAGTGCATTGTCCGGCCAACAGCGTCCTGAATTCTGCCTCTAGGAAGCGTACGGCCATTATCTTGAGGTTCTTCTCTTCGAAGAGGGCTCTCGCATCTCCAAGCTAGGGCCTGGAGGGCATATTGCTTCAATGGATTCGCTGTGGACTCCGGGCCACTGGGAGGAGCTGCGGAGGCTCGTCTCCCCCCCACCCTTCCCCCATCGTTTTCCCTTAGCTATCTCTTTGCAGACCATGCTGGGCGCGTGCTCCCTACCCACCCTCCATGGGTATAAGGGTTTTCGACCCCACTACCATGGGATGGGGGCCTAATCGACGAGCTAGAGTTAGGTATCAAAAATGTTGATGAGTTTATGCATCCCTGCCTGAGAACCGCTTCATTTTCATCTCTTGATTTATCTCTGTGCTCTCCGGATGCACATCATGATTTTGGGTGGTGGGTAGTCAATGACCTCCACATAGTGATAACTTTCCCATTCAAATATCATTTTCTGGACTGCTGCCGCCTGAGAGCTCGCCCGCTGGCGCTTTGTGCGAGTGCGGTGGTCCGCATTTCATGAAATGCGGATGAGGCCGTTGAGTTCTTTTCCGGCACCCTCATCGCCGTGGGCCTAGCTACTATTCCTAGTCCGTTTAGCCGTTTTGTACCTCGCCTGCTTCATTGGTGGTCAGCCGAGTGTGAGACTGCCTACATGCGCAATAAGCGCCGCCTGAACGATTTCACTGTCGGTGAATTTCGTCGAGCTGATATCTTTCGAAGCTCGCCCGTCGCTCTTCCTGGCAGGCATACATGTTTTCACTTAATGGGAATACCCGTTTAGCAGAGGTGTGGAAGCGAGTCAAAAGGATTCGGGGCAAGTTCTCGCAGCACACCCCTCCCATTCTCCAGGAGAATGGGACAGCAATCTCGGACCCCGCGTCCTTGGCGGAGTCCTTCGTGACCGCTTTCTCTGCATTCTCTAGCCGGGATGCTGCACCGCCAGCAGTCAATGTCCATCGTGATGTCGCGGAAGGCCGCCGACTGGACTCTACCTCCTGAGGTGGAGAACCCTTCAACGACAGGTTTACATCGAGTGAGTTGCGTTCCACTCTCTTCGTGTGCGGACACTGCCCCAGGTACGGATGATGTCCTGTGCACCGCGCCATGCTTACACCTGGGTGAGTGAGGCATGGCCTTTGTTAGATTTTTTAAACAGGATCTGTGTAGAGGATATCCTCCCAGACTCCTGGCGAATTGCTACTGTGCTCACTTTTCTCAAACCATGGAGAGATCACTCTACCCTGGTCAGTTTCCTGCCCAATGTCTCTAACATCCTGCGTGTGCAAGTTGATGGAGAAATTGGTAAATGTTAGATTAGCTTTTTTCCTGGACAGCGGAGGTCATCTCTCTTCTGCACAGTGCAGCTTCCGCAAGTTCTACTCCACGTCGGATGCGTTGCTCTGACTGCAAAATGCAGTCTGCGAGGCTTTCCTTCGTAGACAGCACTACGCCATGGTGTTTTTCGACCTGGAGAAGGCCTATGATACCGCATGGCGATACGGTATCATGGAGACACTCCACACGATGGGAGTGAGGGGACGTCTCCCAATCTTCATATCTGAATTTTTGCTAGTTCGTCGATTTCTACGTACGTGTGTGTGGAGCCTTCTCCAACTCAATGGAGAGGCAAGAGGGTGTCCCTCACTGAAGTGTCACACTCTTTGCCCTGAGCCTCAATGGTAGCACCTCGGTCATGCCGGAAGATGTTCTTGCTACGCTCTACGTGGACGACCTTTCGATCTCTTTTGGCGCGGCCCAGATGCCAACTCTGGAGCTTCGACTCCAACAGGCATTGAACCGCGTCTCTCGATATGCTGGAGCGCACAGGCTTTGGTTTTCCTTGGCCAAGACTAAAGTGGTGCACTTCTGCCGCCATCTACGGCTCCACCCTGACCCAGACTTGTTTCTAAATGAGGTTCCCCATGGAAGTAGTGGACTTGCACCGTTTCTTTGGTCTTGTATTTGACCGATGCCTCACCTGAGAGGCTCATATTCACAGCCTTAGGGTTCCTTATACCCACGCCATGGATATTCTTCGTTCCGTGACGTTCAGTGCTTGGGGCGCTGATATGGCTACTGCCTTACTTTTTTATCGATCCTTTATTCGTTCTAAGCTCTACTACGGATGCGAGTTAAATTCCTCCGAAGCCGAGCGTGTATTGCGGAAGGTGGACTCACACCGGCCTTCGCCTGGCGATCGGTGCCTTCTGCACGTCCCCCATTGAGGCCCTACTTGTCGATGCTGGGGAGATGGCACTCACTCTGCATCGTGCACAGTGCATTATTCCCCTGTACGCGCGGGCTCGACGCCTCCCTCAGTCGCTAACAGCTCTCACTCCATCCGCAGCTCATCTCGACCGTTTATTATGTCGCCGAAAGACGCGTCATAACCTAAGCTCTTTGGGTTTAGGCCTTGGAAACTTCTTCGAGAGCCTGGTATAGCTCTCGGGCCGATGGCGCTCCTGGTTTTGCCCAGGACGCCACCCTGGAAGGTACCATCTTTGACTATTTGTCGCCACGCCTCTGCTCCCAAAGCTTCTACAGCCCTGGGACTATTGCGTTCAGCCTTTTTGGAGCACACTTCTTGTCACGCTTGAACCGTCCCAGTGTATACAGATGGCTCCAAGTCATAAGAGGGGGGTCGGTTTCCACACCGTATCCCCTCTGTTTAAGGTAAACCAGGCTCTGCGTGTCTTCACGTCCGAGCTGGTTGCAATACACCGCTTAGTACGGGAGATAACGCGCCGTGCCCGGTTCGGACCCCGGATTGTGATTTATAGCGACTCACAAAGCGACCTGAGTGCTCTCGGGTCATTGGAATCTCCATATTACTTGGTGCGCAGTATTTGTGATACTACGGTTCTCGCCGTGAGACGAGTGGATGTGCATTGTTTTATGCTGGACATGTGAGAATTGCGTGGAATTAGTGCGCCGATGATGGCGCCAAAGAGTCCGCGGGGTGACTAGACCTGCGTTTCGCTCTTCCTCACACAAACTTGAGGGCAGCCTACCGGGCTGCATGGCAAAGAAGTTAGGAGACGGCCGAGGGAAGCCTAAAGTTGCGTTCTATTGCGAGGCGAATGTTCCGATGGACCTACCCCCCCCCAATACCGAGACGGCTTCTGGTCGCTTTCTGTGTCTTCGAATTGGGCACACTCGTGGGTCGCCCCTCCATTTGACAAAGCGTTTGCCTGTACCTTACTGCGACGACTACTGCGTTTTTCTTCGGACTCTTCGGCACATTCTTATCTGGATGATCTTCCCGCACGTTACCTGGCCACCTTAGGTTCTCTTGTACCCACGTCATCGACATTCTTCGCTCCTTGATGTTCAGCACTTGGGCTGGTGATAGGGGGCTATTGCCTTTCTTTTCTACCGCAACGGCTTCAGGTCGCTTTCCCTGCGTCTTCGAATCGGGCACGCCTTTGGACCGCACAGCCATTTGATGGAGCGCTCCTGTGCACCTTACCTCGACGACTGCGTTATCCCACAGACTGTTCGGCACATTTTTGTTGAATGACCTGGTCTGGAGCATCTCCGAGCACGTTACCTGTCCCTGTATTGGGACAAGCGGGTTCGCTACCGTTTGCCCCTTTTATTCGAGACTAGTTTGTGCACACAGACCTGTGGACTCTTACTTTCTGGATGAGGGTGGCCTCCTGCATTTCATGAACCTACTTGTTGATTTGCGCATGCTCCAGTGCCAGGGCAAGCCCCGTTTTTTCCCAACGGTGGAGTGTGCTTCCTTCTTGTTTTTTTGTGATTTAGTTTGTTTTTGTTTTTTGTGTGTAATTTTTAATGTGAATTTTAATGTAGGCTGAATTTTTAAATACGGTGGCTTATGCCCTTGGTGTAGTTGCCAAATGCTCATCTTTTGAACGAAACTCTCCCCTCAAAACCTGGCAACTGGAAAACCCAGCCTTCCCGCCGAAATTCATTGACGTTGTTACCCTTTTGTGCCAGAACCTAAATGTGGCCTACCTCACCATCATTTTTTTTTATTCATGCTTGTTCCGGTAGGTTTTGAGTGTCCTTTCCAGACCTTCTTAGCATTTGGGGTTTAAGAGCTTTGCACAGACACTTCTTTATCCCCTCTATCATCCTTTTAGTTATATGGCCTTATCATCATTTCTACTCGTTAGATTAGGCAAGAGCCCTGATCTTGGTCAAATCATAACAACATTACCATTTTGTGTTCCTTATTTTTTTCAGAAAGATAAGAGCACAAAGAAGAGGAAAAAACATTCGAAGAAAGAGTCCAGTGAGAGTGAAGATTCCTCCCGGTCTAAGTCAGAGTGCGACCCCGACCCGGAGGATGAAACCTCGGACGAGGAAAAGGCGCTGCGCCGAGAAAAGCTCAAGAAACTGATCGAGCGAGAGACTAAACGAGTGACTGAACTTCGTCTGCAGCAGGCACCAAATGAGTCGGTCCTCAAGAGGAGCCGGAGTCGAAGTCAGAGCCCCTCTGACAAGAGAAGCTACAGCCGGGAGAAGGTGCGCAAAGAAGAGCACCATGCAAGTAAACGGGAGAAAGAGAAGAGTCGTTTGGAGCGGAGCCGGAGTCGGAGTCGAGAACGGCGCAACTCTCGTAAAAGAAGAAAGAGCGAGGAAGAAGAGAAGCACCCACGGGACGAGGGGGAGAAGAGAGGGCACAAAGATGGGAAAAAGCGAGAAGATGGAGAAAAAAGAGGACAGGAAGAAATGAAGAGGAAACGAGAGGAGATGGTGCAAAATGCTGCCAAAAGGGAGACACAGCGGAAGGAGAAGGTCGATAGGTACAAAGAGGAGCTCAAAAGAGAGGAGGAAGAGGAGAAGAATACCCACGGGTTTGTCAAGTAAGTATTGGCCGTCTGCCATTTTGTTGTTACTTTACATCGGTCTCAGGTCTACAATATTAGCATGGAATTTTTCCTTTAAAAACAAACCAAACCTTGTTTTATTACATGAACACCATTTGTAGGAGGGGCCCCTGTGCTCTCTATAACTCGAGGGAGGGAGTAAATCCTTGACATGATTAGTACTCGGCCAAGTTGCCTTGACCCATGAGCCTCAGTGGAAAAGATGTCATAACCGAGCCAGTGTCTATAGTCGTCGTCGTTGGCTCCACTTCTTTCCAGAAGATTGGGGACCGACGTCTATTCTTTGGTGGTGATGGTAATGATCATGATAGTAGTGGTGAAGGCATGGGCGGACGTCGGGCGCCTGCACGCGCGTTTGCTTAGTGTCCTTGATGTCACACCCCACCCTGCACACATTCCTTGACAGGATCAGAATTGGGCCCTGTGGCCAGGAAAGCTTAGACATCCGGCACCTCTGACTCTGCTGCAGCCTTCACAGCCGTTGGGTTTTACAACCTCTTCCGCCTACTCTGCTGTTGACTTTGTGGTTTGAATTCGGAGTTTTCCTCCTCCTAGCCTTTTCCCACCCAAGGACACCCACATAGCATTGGGGGTTAGATGGCCGTTATCTCACGAGGAGCTCATCCGATCTTTGACAGGTCTCGTTTTTGTTTTGTTTTTTGCTGGGTGTCTAGCCATCCTCCTCACTGGACGAGCCAAGTGTCTTTGACCCCATTATAGTCAGCGATTTGAACCCAATGAGTTTTAACGTGCCTAGTCTTCAGGTTCAGCTTGAATGGGCCTAACCCATTCACTTACACAGCCGCCGTCCACTGAATGATAAAGCTTTGTAGGTAAAGAAATTCTATAGATCAAGTAATGTAGTGTATGGATCTGTAAAGGTCTAACTTTGTCACAAATGGGCCACAAAGGCAGTCATGTTTGTATTTGAGTGTGTGCTCACTTTGTACAAACTTGCTCTTGGAGGCCTGCAGAGGAATTCAAGGTCATGGAGATTATAATTCTCACATCTCACGTTAGGACTTGACGAGGTTTGCTCGCATGCTCATTCTTTGGATGAGGAGTAAGAACAGCAAGATTTCCTTTCCATGGCTCCCTCCCTCTCTGGAACCTTTTCTTTTGTCAGGGGTTGATCCCAGAGATGCTCCGGCCTACTCTTAGCGAGGGGGATCAACCCTGGGGCCCTTAGGGGTCCCCTGGTGCGGCGAACCAGACTTTTAACAACCCCCCCTCTTATTACTTTCTTCTACTCTCCTTTATTTCCCCCTCTTCTTGCTCGTATCTAGTGGCCCTGAAGGTTACCTGACCTCTGCTTGTTTTTTTCTGACTGATTCTGAATTGTTGTTATATGAAGGTCGGAGGAGGTTGGGCATCTCCACCGCCTTCGGTTGCCAATGCCCAAGGAGAAACTCATCATTGGCCCTTTTTCTCCGCGTGTACGAGAACTCGGGCAGCCCCTTCGGCCTATAAAGATGGGGGGGGAGGGGAATCCGTATACATTCTCCAAGAGGAAATAGCAGACGCAACCGAATCGAGATTTGCAATAGCGCCGGGCCCTTGTAGGCCTCCGTATTGGGGAGTCCCGAGGGAGAAAGTGAAGTCAATACTGTTTGCATTGGCTTGCCATAAACCTAAAACTTCTCCTTCTCGTAAGGGTTCTTGTGCCAAACATTCTTCAGTTCCCCGTTCAGCCTTTCCTCGCTCGTTGGATGCTTATGCCAAGGATGTGGACCCAGATTTAGGTTATCCACGTTTTCTGGTCTTGAGTTCATCTGAAACCACACTTGCAAAAGTGGACGTGTTTGACGTTAATGAATCATTTGAGTCGCGTGGTGGCGAACCCCGTCTGGTGTGGTCAAGAGGTAGTGGTGATATCGTGGTTTAGGTGCCCTCTCACTCAACACAACCTTGTCCAAAATTCGTCTTCAATCGCCGAAATCCCTGTAACCGTTGCCCCACCCACGTCTGAATTTTGTCAAAAGGAGTCGTCACTTCAATGAATTAAGGGACCACGACCTCACCCGTCTCCAGAGTAAGCTTATTACCCAACGCGTTACACATGTACACAGGGTGACTAAAACTGTAGGCTCTACTAGAGTCCCAACTGCCACATTGATTTTAACTTTTGAATGTCAGGAACTGCCACAATCTATTAAGGCTGGGTACCTTACTGTCCCGGTAAGCCCCTACGTCGAACGACCCAGACGGTGCTAGAATTGTAATCAATTTGGACATGTTGGTCGTGCCTGTCGGCACTCCAGTTACTGCATGAATTTCACTTCTACTTACCATGGCCCTGAATGCACCAAAACACCGTGCTATGCCAACTGCGGTGGTGCTCAGTGCTGCGTCAAAACCTGCTTAATGTTCTTATATGAAAAGGAGGTCCTTGCTTTCCGCGACTCTACGTCTGGACGTGAGAGAGGCTCGCCAACGTGCTCAAGCACAAACCTCACCTTTTGGCCGTCTCTTCTCGCATGTTTTGCATGACTGGACGAAACTGACCATCACGTTCGAGTTCCGACACCCCTGAAGCATCTCGTCGCCCATCTACCGTTAATATCAGAACTATTCCCGATATACCGACGAAGCATCGCTCTCATACATATACTTAATGTCGCTACCCTCTCTCCGGCGGCTATAACAGGGACCGCCGGTCAGGGTGAGACACTTTACGACATCACACGTTATCTGAAAGAATCTTCTATATCGACCAGCGATGGTTCTTCTACCCAGGACCCAAAGCCCTGTGGTAAGAGGAAAAATTCCTCACCTGGGTCATCACGCATCAGCCACCAATAAGCGGGGAGCCACTGGTGCTAACTAGGCTAAGCATCAAGAATCTTCAATGGACTCTTCTGTTGCTGAATATTCTTTTCTCTACCCGCTCCGCCTTTCACAGGACGTAGATCCCTACCGGTCCAAACGGTAGCAGAAATCTAGCCAGTGCTTCGTACTTTACCCAGATTGCCTGCTCCACCCACTCACCCTCCTACTCTCCGGCGATTTGCTTTCCTGGCCCTCGTAACGGGCGCGGCGATTTGCCTTCCTAGCCGCCTTGCTGACGGGACTCAGCGCCCCGTCCAGCCGCAAATTAGCCTCTTCTCCTGCAGACAGCCTGTATTTCTCCCCTACAACCTCTCCCACAACTTTCTCTGGGCGGCCTCTATTTTCACAGGTTAAATGCTGACCTTCTTCTCAGCCAACTATCCCGGATCGGGGCTCAGAGTGGGGAGGGGACAATGTTCCCTAACCTCTGAGCTCCGGTTTGGGATGGTGGGTTTTTAACAACCTGCTTCATCCCTACCCATACCTTCCTCACATCCCCTTTCCTTCTCACTTCACACTCTATCAATTTTACGCCGTGCCCAAGGTCCTGGAGCCGCCATGGTGAAGGGCTGCCAGGTCACCAGGTGGGAGGGGTGGCCTTAAATGGCGGCACCTGTCTCTGCCAGCCCCGTACGCACCCCTTGCAGAGCTGGCTACTGCTAGGGGTGATGAGCATCTGCATCCCGTAAAAAAACTAGGGTCACCATACCCAAATAATGAATAAAACTAAAAATCTCCCCTCGTCCATTTTCGGAGCCGCCCTTGGGCAGCTCAACAGAAAAAATGGAGGTCCCCCCCCCCCTGTGCTCTCGCAGGGGACCCTCCAAATCTCTCTCCTTCGCCTATGGGTGTAGGGGACTCTCCCTTACCCCCTTGTCCTGAGGTGCCTTCGGGCATCTCCCTCTTTCCAGTGGCAGTCCCCCTTTACTTTCCAAGGGGACTGCTAAGAAAGCCAGCAGGCAGCCCATAGCCGACCGCTCCCCATTGAAGCGGCTCGGTACGGCAAACCCCCTTAGGGGGGAAAGGGAAGCCAGGCCCCATCGGTCGCTTCTCTCAAAAGACCTGCTGGCTAGAATATTAAACCTAGTGGAGGTCAAGGCCTGTGTCTCCCCAAACTTGACTTGTGACAACGCTGCCAATGGGACGTGTGATGTCTTGGGGGGGGAATGGCCAACTGGAGCCCCCCCCCCCCCCCGAGATAGAAAGTAGGGCCTTCCATGGGGGCGAATCCGGGCTCGGTGCCAAGCACCGAACTCGAGTCCGCCCCTATGCAAGGTCCTTCATCAAACGGCTCGGATCTCCAAGGCAGTACAAGGAAGGGAGGGATCTCCTCAGGCTGTTGCCCCTACGACCGCCAGGACCTTGCTGAGGCCAGTCCATCTGGCCTGGGGGTTCCTGCCAGCACGGGGGAGAAGTGGGTTCATTTCTCGCCCTCCTCTCCTAAAAAGAAGAAGAAGACTTGGGGCTCCCTCTCCATCTGCGGGGACGGATGGGTCTGCTGCCACTTCGGTAAGCGACCAAGCCAAGATCGGCACATCCGGCCCCTCTGTGTCCCCCGAGTGCGGAACCCCTGACTAAGACAAAAAGTGCTAGTGCGCGGAACGGAGGCTCGATTATATCGGGGCCCCTCATTCAGAGACTAGCCGGCGTTTTCGAGCCCGCTGGCTTCAAACGCTTCCTGGTTATTCGCTCACTGATGGCAGCACGTTGGCTAAGTGCAAAATGATCCATCAGAGGAGAGCTTTAGCTAGTGTGATTGGTAGAGTGCCGAAGGTGACCCGTTTCTTGGACGGGAGCCTTTTGGCGAAGGCATCGAAACCCTCCGAGGGTGCCATGATTAGTGCCCTTCGGACACTTGATGCCACGCCTGTGAGTGTGACGCCGCACTCTACCATGAATTTCGTGAAACGAGTAGTTTATGCGAGGGAACTCGCGGACTACATAGAGGACATCACTTTAGAGCTGGCCGACCATGGGACGGTCAAAGTCGAACGTGTGATGAGAAAACAGGGAGGGGCCTCGAGTCCACCCCTACACTCTTCGTTACGTTCGACTGTTACAAGCTTCCTGATGCGGTGCGTGCCGGTCGGTATCGCTACCGGCACGCACCGCCGCGGAGGTGCTATTACTGCCACCGCTTCGGCCATACTAATCGATCATGTAGACGTGCAAAGTCGGGGTTACCCGAAACCTGTGTAAGTTGCTCCAAGGCGACACGATAAGTCCAAATTATATGTGGCCAAGTGTGTCAATTGTGGAGAGCCGCACCCCGCTTCGAAGCAATGCGGTGCGTATCTCCTTGAGAAGGAAATCCTGGCCGTTCAGGCTCAGGATCATCTCTCATTTCGCGAGGCTACGGACTTGGTCCTGGTGCGCTCGGTGCTATCCGGGACGTCCTATGCCTCAATGTTAAAAAAGACACCCTCTGCTCCTGGCCCCTCCATGCTTACGAGTACGGTCGTTTCTGCGGGTTCTACCCACCCCGGGCGCTCCCCTAGTAAAGCTGGCGGCACAAAGGGTCCAGACCCAGCCCCGGCTAAAACCAGGGCTTCCCCCCCTTTCCCCCAGCGTGACCGTTTCCCGAAGGGGAAACGGCCAGGCGCCTCCACTGAGTTGTTAGACTCACAGGAGTCAACGCCTATGAAGCTGGTCGTGAGGCCATCTTCCGGGGTTCCTAAAGCTGCCCCCCGAAAGAACAACACTAAAGGAGCTTCAGTTCCTTCGCCCATACCCATACGGATGGGAGTTTTATGCATCCGCAGCCGAGCATATATGGCGGGAGGTGGACCCGATCCACCAGACCTGCCTTCACCTGTCCACCGGTTCCTTCCACACTTCCCCCATTGAGAGCCTATTCGCCTGTATGCGCTAGCCCGGCGCCTCACTCAGTCGCCAACAGCTCTCACTGCATCTACAGCTGATCTTGACAGTGCCTATGCCGCCGAGAAACGCCAGTCATACCTTAAGAGCTTTGGCTTTGGGGCTAGGAGACTCCTTGTAGAGCTAGGTATAACTCTCGGGCCGGTGGCGCCCCTGGTTCTGGCCAGGATGCCACCCTGGAAGGTACTACCTTTGACTCTGTCGCCACCCCTCTGCTCCCAAAGCTTGTACAGCGCCGGGAGTATTGCGTTCTGCCTTTTTGGAGCACACTTCGTGTCACGCTACAACCCTGCCAATGTTTACGGATGGCTCCAAGTCCCCTCTGTTTTAAGTCAGTGGAGCTCTGCCAGGCGCTGCGTCTGTCTTCACGGCCGAGTTGGTTGCAATAACCGCTCAGTACGAGAGATAACGCGACGTGCCTGGTTCAGACAGGATTGTGATTTATAGCTACTCACAAAGCGCCCTGAGTGCTCTCTGAGTATTGGAATCGCCGCATCCCTTGGTTCGCGATATCCGTGACGCGACGTTTTGTCGAGCCGAGTGGATGTCCAGATTTTCTTCTGCTGGGCTTCTGGACATGTAGGAATTGCGGGGAATGAGCGCGCAGATGAGGGTGCAAAAGAATCCGCGAGGACTGGGCGACCAGACAAGCGTTTCGCTCTTCCTCACACCGATTACATGGCAGGAATACGGGCAGCTTTGCAAAGAAAATGGGAGACAGCTGAGGGGAACTTAAAGTTGGCTGCCATTGCGCCGCGACTGTTCCCATGGACCTATCCTCCAATCCCGCGACGGCTTTAGTTTGCTTTCTGTCGTTCCGAATTGACACACTCGTGGCACGCACCGCCATTTGATGGAGCGCTCGCCTGCACCTTATTCTGAAGACTACGTTGTACCCCAGACTGTTATGCACGTTCTCGTTGAATGTCCCATTCTGGGTGATCTTTGCGCTCCTTACCGGGACGATCGGATCACTACCGCTTGTCCCTTGTACTCTGGACGGATTCGTGCACACTGACTTGTGGACTTTACGACATTTTGGAGGAAGCTGGCCTCCTCTACTTCATTTGACTGTTGTGGGTCGCATGTTCCTGCGCAGGGGGTTGGCGGGCCTTCCCCTGACGCCGGAGCATTTTTGCTTTGTTTTTATTGTTATTTTTTTTAGCCTTTGTAATTTTTTATATTATTTGTTTTTTAAGATAGCCCAGTAATAGGCTAGGTCGAGTACGGCGATCTTTGCCCAAGTAGTCAGTCGCAAGATGGGCTCCTAAAATTTAAACAAAAAAAATCTTTGTGGTCTTGTTTGTTGTGTGGGTTTTGAATGTCATGTGGTTGTCTAGTGTGAGTCCTAGAAGAGTTGGGGTTTGTTTAGTGGCAGGGGTTGTCTGTTTAGTCTGATTTGGGGCGGTTTGTTCTATTTGTGGTAGTCGGGTATGAAATGTGTTACAGTTGATTTGTTGGCTGGGGCAGTTATGCAGTTTGTGTAAGCCAGTGTTCTAATGTGTATCTGATATTGGAGGGTTTTTTTTTTGCTGTTGTACTGTGAGTGAGATGTCATATGCGTAGGTTTAGGTTTTGATTAGTAAGGTTTCTGGTTGTGAAATGTTGTATGAATAGGTTGAATACTAGTGGTGAGTGTATGGCTCCTTATGGGACGCCATAGTAGAGTTGTCGGATGTTATTTAAGGGTTCAGTGGGTGAGTTTGGTCTCTTTACCAAAGATGAAATTTATGATCCACTTTTTGTCATTGTTGTTGAGGTTGGTGTTCAGGATTTTGTGTGCTAGGATGTGTATTGGTACTGTGTCGAAGCCTTTGTTTTTGTCTATTACAGCCAGGATTGTACGGGAGAGGGCTAAGGGCTGTTTAAAACCATCGATTATGTATTGTTTGATGTTGGTGCGGAGGGTTGTTGTTGAGTGTGCTTTCTTGAAACAGTGTTCTGTTCCAGACGAGTATGTTTGGGTTGATTCTTTGGTGTATTAGTTAAGTGTCTTTGACAGTGTGCACAGAAGTGAGATTGGGCAGGAGTTGGCTTGCATTTTGGGGTTTGTTTGGTTTGAGTATGCTATGATGTGGACTAATTTTCAGAATTAACAAAATACAAATTTTGCAAAACATGTAACACCAACAATATATAACAGTAACAGATAAGTAGATGAAGCCCTGTGAAAATTACAGCAACACCAAACCCATACAGGTCGCTCTCTGGCGTGTCGAGATTCCCTTGCCTGTGAATAGGCATAATTCTTTAATAATCATGCATGCTCTCCATGAGGGTGCGACGCTTGAGGGGTGTGATGCTGGCTGACGATCTCTTAGGTACTTACTGCCAGAGTTTTCCACCGGGTTCATATCCAGAGACCGCGGGGGCCAGTCCATCACCGTGATATTTTTGTCTTGGAACCACTATATGGTGGACACAGACTTGATGGGTTATTATCCTTCGGCAAAATCGCATTCAGGGCATTTCTGGAGAGGTTTCGAGCTGAGGGAAGCATGTAATCTCTCAGGAGAGCTTGGTACTTCTCTGAATTAATGGTGCAATCACAAAGTGAGACGAGCCACCCCTGAACTTGGCATGCAACCCCATAGCATTACAGAACGGCCACCATGCTTTACTGTTGTCACTATGCACTCTCGATTCTAGTGCTCCCTCCGACCTCCTGTATACTCTAATGTTGCCCTGAGATCGCGAACAACTGGATTCGTCGGACCATAAGACCGCATATTCATACATACCCAAGGAATAAGAAAAATTCTAAGTTTCCAAAAACTTTTGACTGCAGCTGTACTTATTATAAACCTGCAAGATCAGGTTCTTTCAATAGTCTTCTCCCATATGCTTGTCTGACTTTACTGATGTTAAACTAAAATTATTTTCAACATCTTCAGGCAATGGATTCTTCTTCCTTCCCTCTCAGCATTCCTATTTTCTACGAATAAACACACAACCCTTTGTCTAGGACCTGATCATTTACTGCATAATAGAGGACTTGGAATATCTATAAACAACGCTCCCAGATCGCAAGAGACCAGGTCTTGTTGACGATTAGTACGACTTAGTTAGGAAATCCATCCTATCGCCCTCCCTCTGGCTGCTCAGCTCAGGAGCCGCGGCCTTTGGAAGAGTAGCCGGTCCACTGGGCAACTTGTGGACGGTGTGGGTCGCTGCACAGGTGCGAACAGCAAACATTAACCTACCCAGGGTGGAGATCTGAAAAATCGAGATGGAGTAGACGAGAGCGGCTGGACACGGGATACAGCCCAATAATATCTTTGTTTCTTTTTACTGGTCACAAGCTTTGTAATTTCAGTGTTGTTTGGTGAACTTTACAGCACCACTGACCGGTGGAGAGGCTCCCCTCCGACTATTTTTGTGTGGTAAGGGGGCTTCCACTTTGCCATCTTTAGAGCCCCTACAACCTTTTAGCGAACAGGGATTTTCCATGCCCTATATCTATAGGTGAGGCGGCTTTCCCCTCGCCCTCAGACAACTTTTTCGAGACCAGCGGAGCTCCTCTTTCCTTTTCACAGGAGCCCGTCACCAAAACAGCGATCACGACCAAAATCAACGGCTAACTCGATAGGGCCAACGCCTTAGAGATGCAAGGTTTGAGGGGCCCTTCGGGCCGTGCCTGTGCTGTTTCTCAGATTGTTTCGACCTTTTTGGCGGATGGCGTGCCTGCCCGCCCACTTTCTTCCCCGATGGAGGTCGGTCCGCCGGGCCCACTGACGACTACAGGCCACAAACCTAGTGAGTCCCCGGTGTAGTGGAGATGGTCCCAGAGCTGACTCCGACCCACATAGCAGGGGATGGCGGGGTCAGGCTCGGTGACAAACATCCACGAGCAAAAGTCTGCCACATTGCCAGGGCCTCCTGAGGCAACTTGGGTCCCTGAAGACTCACGAGGAGAGGAGGGACCTCCTCCCCCTTGTCAGCCATAGGCATCTCCATTTCGGAGAAAGAGATGGCTGAGGCTGTATCGTCTGGCCTTGGCGCCCCTTCCTAGGATTGAGAAAAGATGGCGGAGTCCCAAGAAGACGGACAGGTGACCAGGTCTGGCCTCGAGTCGCTCTCGGGAGGCAAGGCCCACGACTGAAGTTCAAGTCGGGTGACTGGAGCCTCCGTAACTTCGGGGCCCCTGTCGACCATACAAATCGAACTTGCAGACGTGCCAAATCGGGTCAGCCTGAAATCTGCGCAAAGGCACTAATAATAAATCCGTATTATGCAATTCTTTCTTCGGAAACAATGTACCTCCTATCTTTTCGAGAAGGAAGCCCTAGCTGTTAAGGCCCGAATCACCCTCTGCGACCTGGGACATCATAAGTCTCAAGTTATGAAGGCACTCTTCTCCCGGCGCCCATTCGGAACCCTTCTTCGGCTCTACCTTCTCAGGGTGTTTCCTGGTTAAGCTGACCGCTCAAAGAGTTCGGCTTAAACCAGGAGCATGACCGTTTCCCACAAGGCGAAACGATCGTGCGCCGTCACTGACTCGTTAGACTCAATGGAGGGGCTCGATCGAAGATGGTCGTGAGGATAGTCTTCAAGGTTTTCTAAGGCGCTCTCCCAAAATGAGGACAGCACCAACGTAGCTTCGCCTCCGAAGCATCCGCAAAAAGTTCAGAGGCAAAGAATTGCATGGCGAGCGCAATCTCCCTAGTAATCCTTGGAGGCAACAGCACCTTCGGCGGCCAGCATTCACGATTGTTGGTGGGTTTTTTTTGTTTAGCCTAGTTTTACGCTTGTAATTGGCCCTTGTAGGGTCTCGAGAAAAAAAAAACGAATAAACCTCGCAGTGTCCCGTGTACTCCATCCCTCGTCAACGCTATTTTTTCTCTACTAATCCTAACCGATAGGTCCTTGCTCTCTGTAAATAATTCCACTAAACTTATCCATATCCCGCTTGCCCTCCCGTGAGTTGTGGGTGTTGGGCATTATCTTTCGAGACCAACCAGCGATCATAGGACTCATCGCTGTTCCATGGGGAACAACACTACTACTACCTGGCTAGGTTCCCGAATACAGTGGTCGTGTTGTGAGGTGAAGGGAAGAAAGACCAGGGTCGTGATTATCTGTTTAAAATCTTATCCATCCGGGTAGATTTATAGTTGGGGGAGGGGGCTAATTTTATTTTTGGTAATATTACCAATATCTTTCACTTTCAGAAAACTTGGATCTTCCGTGGGTTCTTCAGTCGAGTCGAGAATAAGGTCCAAGGTCGGTTCCCTCCAAAAAGGAAACGAACACATGAGTACGAATTTTGTGAAGAAATAACCCATCTTTATATATAGTGAAGTAAACTTTAATCTACCTTTCCTATAGTGTCCTCTCGTTCCCATAGCGTGAATAAATAAGGTTCGAAACATCCCCAAATTGCGGTCTTTTTATGCAAGACTGCATTATTTTAGCTTATTTGTGGTAAGGACTATAAGCGATAATCTTAGTGATTGTGTATGTACAGAAATGTGTGGGCGTTTCAAACGTTTTCGTTACCTCGGTACTTCGTTCATTATTACTAGAGCTCATTGCAATAATGAGCGATGAAAAAAAAAGTCACATACTTTTCTCACCAAGTTTTAACAATTTCATTACGCGATATAAGGCAAAGAATCATAAACCTGTTCAATATTTTATTTTTTTGGTTGAGAGTGTACCAAATCTTCTATAATATTGTAAAGTGAATATACATGACTAGAACATTGTAGAAATTTCAAGCAGAAGTACTTTAAATGCTTCAACGTCCTTCATTTTTTTTTTCATTTCATATTTCTGCATATAACTCAAAGATATACATAAAAAAAAAATATGGAAGCGCGTTCTATTAAATTCAAACAAACGTGGAATGTTAAGAATACTTAATTTTTATACATTCGGTTTACTGTAAATATTTGCATAGTTTTACATAGTCAATAATGTATACTTCTACATACACTTGAATTTCTCGAGGATTATAGTTTGTAATCCCCACACATTAAATTCGTGCATTCGGTTGTTTTTTTGTTTTTGTTTTTTTTAACTAGACAATGTCAAATATTACAGACCGAAGTGACGATATTCCCAAGATTAACAGATATGGCATAACAAAAATAAAAGTGAAAACGTTATAACGGAAACGTTTATTGATTGCATTAACCCCGCCTGTTTTTTTAAAAATTATGCTTACATTTATTTTTTTTGTCGCCAAATGGAAAAGATGTCAGCTGACCTTCCTGGGTGAGATTCGAAATGGTGAACCAAATTGTATAAAATAACAAATTTATTACATTATTCGTAAAAAGTACCTAAGAAATTATGGCACTAACTATTAAAGTAACTATAGTCGTGACTTAACAAACATTAAAAAAGTCAAATTTAGAAATCGGATTGGGAATAATAGGAAAAATCGTATACTAATATATGGAATGCATTGTATAATCCTCGTTGCACCGTATGGTATGCCCATACATATAAACAATTCTAGCAGCGCAACATGCTAAAAAAAAACAGTTTATAAATTATTAAAATACAAATTTTCGATCTAAACTCAAGGTTTGTGTCCACAGAATGAACAATGTAATTTGGGCGATGGACCGAACAGAGGACACAATAAACAAACCTTAAATAATCAAAGACCCCTTATTCTGCTTTTCGCCCGGATCATGGACGCGTATCACAGCGAATCAATAGAGGCAAAGCCTCCAGAACAGAATCACAAAACTTGGGGGGGGGGGAAGATGTTTGTTCAGAACAGTATGTATTTCCCTGCAGTTAAAATTAACTAGTTTGTATAAATTTAAATTGGGACGTTAGATTTTTTTTTTTTTTTAATCCGTCAGCGAATTGTTAAATCAAACCAGGCGAATCTTGAGGGGTGACTGGCAGTACACAACATACTGCACAGGAAGTTTAATCCAACAAATGAGGTGTCTGTGTTAAACTCCATCCCAATTGGAAGGCAGCATAATACCACATTATCAATATGGTTCAAGAATCACTAGGTGGTTTCAACACCACGCACGTTAATTTTAATCCTTTCTAGCACAAGGGTGCTAAGGGGAAACCTAAAATGCCCGTTATAAACACATCTTGCAAAATCGTCCATTTACGACCAATTTGGAAATAGTTTTAGCTGGTAATCTAAAGGTCCATCAATCAAACCTGAATGCAATTGGACAAACTGGTAATTCTAATTCCTTCTACCCTGCATCAACAATCTTCTTAACCTAAACATAATAATGCTCATAAAACGCGGAGGAAAAAAAAATCGCAATATGAAAAACCACAGAGGAGGGGGGGGAGGGCAGAAGATACCAAACCATTTTTTTTCCTACGCCTGGCGGACACTGAGAACAAACTAGTATTCACTTCTGCAAAGAGAATACCACGAGTTAATAAACGGCTTATATCTCATCCATAAAGTATACATGATAGCTTTCAGCACTGGTATCGGTATATTTACCCTATTTATTCTCATCCCCCGCCGCAATGCCACTTTCTGTCGCGCTAGATTTACGGTTTCCCAACTGCTGCTTAGTTAAACGATGGAAGAACAGGGTCAATAATGATAGCTACTTTGAATGTTGTTGGGGTCTTTTTATATTAAAAATAATTTTACTCTATAAAAAGGTAAGCCTTATATCCGTTAGGTGGGTGACGGAAGATGGACGCTTGTGCGTCCTAAAGCGAGAAGGAACCATGCAGAAAACTGGAAATTAGAAGTGGGATTGAAGAGAGAGGAAAGTTATGTCATTCCCATTACAGGGGATCGGAGATAGACTAGTGTGACAGAGGAAAGATATCCGTCATTCCCATTAAAGGGGATAAGAGATAGAGAAGTCGTGTGACAGAGAAAAGATATAATTCTTCCACAAACCCAACGGTTTTGTCCAAAATTAAACGCTAGTTTTCTAAATCCCTATGGTGAGAGTAAGAATGCTGTCAGCATCGCGTCATTAAGGCGACTAAATAAAACGGGACGTCATGCATAAAATAGGCGGATCCGCGCTTTCTTCTATATTCATCCTTCCCATGAATGTAACCACAGTCTCGAAATGTTGAACAGACCATGGCAGGCCTCGACCTAGCTCTCACCCCTAATATATTTATTTAGAGAGGATAATGACGCTTGTGTGTCCCAATCAGCCAGGCGGGTTAACGCAAAAGGACGAAGAGGAGGGTATGAGACGGGGGTAGGAAATTCTATGGCAATGTATAGTATGGTTTGGAGAGAGGAAAAGGAGGGAGGCTTAATTCGTGTTCATGGACAGCAAATGCAAGGCGTTAGCCACCAAAGCATTTCCTGGGAGGGTCGCACGTTCTCCGTTCCAAAAGTGCATTAGCCCAGGGTTTGAAGGGAGGGTTCACGCTACATGGGGCACCTTCTCCCCAAAACAGGGATGGCTAATGGATGTGATAGGATTGCGGACGCTGTGTTATAGCAAGTGGGTTACACCGAAGCTGAATGTAAAGTTGATTCTATCAACCTTTAACGCCCTCCGCCCTCCTTTGGCTTAATGCATGCCTATATAATATTTAAAATTAAAAGTATAAACGGGTAAAAGATAAATCATAACAAATTCCTCATAGGAATTATCACCACACTTCCACAAAAAAATGGATTTGGCGGGCATCAAAGCCACAGAGCACCCTCCCCATCTAAACTTTTTAGCCCATTTGGAGCGAGTGAAAATGTTCTGTGGTGGCTGAGCATGTAAGGAAAATGGGTGGAAATGACTTGTGAAGAGAATATATGATAGTGTAAAATGTGTACATTGAGGGGGAGTGCTCGGGGCCTTGTCTACTAATGAAACCTGATTGGACGGATGCTACCATAATACGCCATCGCTATGAAGAGCAAATTTGTGGGGGGAGAAAAATGATAGTACATAAAGCGGTTGGGAGGGGACCTGATAACGGGATTTCTCTCTCGCGGAGGATAGAAGGATCTAGCTCATTTTCCCCTCTAAATTTAAAGCCAATGGGGGCGGGGCGTATCCACGCACAAAGGGAGATTTTTAAAGTAGTGAGGGTAGACGACGTGGAAAATATATAGCCGCAGGGCATCGAAGCCAATATCGGAATGATTTGACGAGGTCCGTGACATCAACGCCCATTAGTGTCATTGCCTATTGTGATCGCAGGAAGAAAACCTACGAGTGGGTGACTTTTCATGCCAACGGCCCTTATCCTGGCTTAGTCGATTTTTACGCCATGCACCGGAAGATGGTCTGGGTATTCTTCCTGCCTCGCAGAGCAGACAAGATATCGGTTATTACGAGACAAGACCTGGTAAAGGCTTCAATCAACATCTCAGCCATTAACATCCAAGTCAAAAATATACCGGCGATCCCTCACCAGCCTCACATCTGTCCATCATTCTCACTTTTACTCTCAGCCCACCAGGAATTGAAGAGCATGGCATCATCATACACTAACGCTTACACAAATAACAAACCACTCACTCCAGGCATCTTTCACCTTAACTTACGCTGGACATCGAACATAGTTTACTTTTCCATACATTCCTCAAACCTACCATAGTGCTTCTCTCTCGACATGCCCATACGCTTTCTCCAGACCCATAAATCCAACATAATCTTTATACTTGTCATCGTGTTATCTCAACAAGCTGGTTTAACCGCAAACTTTATTCTCAGAATCCCAAGCCACTATGAACCCATCTTGACCCCCCACCCCACTACCATCATCTTCAAAGCACCAGAGAATCATACACCTTTTGTAGGGAAGGGGCAATGAAAAAATAAAGAATGAAAGTAGCATAGGCGAGTTGCGAACAGCTTCTTGCGTCGCCGGACCACTGTTAGCGAGCGGTAAATACACTACGCCATCCCGAGTCTAAAAAAAACTCATTCAAGCAAAGCTTTTAATTAAACCGCTCACTTACACTTCTCAGCATGCTACACCTTGTAAACATTCAACAAACTAAAGACCTCTTATAACACCAACAACCGCAGGTGGATCTCCTTACAAACTTTACGTTGGTGATGTTGGTTTTCTCTTCTTAGTTTTAAGTATTAATATCCATTCCATTATCTCGCCATCTACTTTTAACCTATTTTCACCTTTCTTAAAAGGCCTCTGAATGTTCGCAAAGCTATTCTCTGGTTTCTCACCTAATAATAACTTACTCTAATAAATCACGCTTTGTTATTTTCAATGAATTTTCTACAACTCACGCTTCTCCATTGGACGTCTCATATCATCATTTCATCAGTGAGGGTACACTCGTTCGAGTTCTAGCTCACCTTTGCATTACACACTATCAATCACTTCCTTAAATTTTTTTCCATACCTTTGCACTACCCACTATCAATCACTTCCTTAAATAATTCTTTCCACTCTTGCTCAACCCATGTTCACACTTCCTATCATGTTCTCAAGCAATTTTACACTTTTAAACTTTCACTGATCCAGAATTACACTTATGTTCCTCCCTTCCTACTGTCTTATCATCTACTCACGAATCAAATTAAACATACACAGCGTAATGAGTCACAACTTTCGTATCAAACACATCCCTCAGCAGTTTCCTTCTCAGCGGAATCATACACTTACATTTACTCTCTCACTTTACAAATGCACAGCATTGGGTTGAAAGATCGTATTTCCTACACAAGTTTTTCTTAGTCAATACCTATCCAACACTCGTCCAATGTTATGCCAGACTTACTTATTTCAATGCAGAAGCCAAACGCAGTTTCAATCTTGCAAATCTTAACTTCGCCCAACCTAAACATCATGTTATTTCTCACTCAAAAGCACAGCCACCACGAGTCACACGTAATTCCACCCTGTTCACTTGCTCTTATACAAACTCTCCATTTTAAGAATCTGCAACCTCTTTTTTTTTTAAATACGTTTACTACCTCTCAACTCTTTCCAACATCCTGTATAAACCACATCTATATCAGGGACCCATTGATACAGTTGCGTGAAAAAAAAAGAGGAAAAAACGTTAGACGGCTTCCCGGATCGGTGTCCCATTCCTCATTGACAATAAACCATAGCCTTTTGGTTTAGGTTTTGACAATTATACTCTTTATTTATAAGCGTTAAAACAGTATGGTGTATTTTCAATCTCCTAATTAGGTTAACCTTCGAAGTATGATAAAGAAAAGGTATAGAAAATCGCTCTTTAGGAGTCTTCTCGGTTTTATAACCTTGTTTTAAACTCCACTTCGTGACCTGTTCACGAATGCACCAATGGAGCAGCAACGATGAACTTGGTTTGTCATTCTCTTATGAGAAATATAGCCAAAGGCCTTCCTTTCACTGCCTAGTGTCACAAACCAGGCAAAGAATTTGCGGAAGAAGGGTGGGGGTCACTGACTTTTGTATGCAAATAAGGGATGAAGAAATTACAAAAGAAAGGCACCCGATTGACAGATAAAGCTTAAAGGTGCAGAACTCCTAACCAAACAAGTGCATGCAGAAATTCGAGCATGAATCCCCCCCCCCCCTGCGAGAAATTCATGCAAAGTAATCATGATCAGAAAAGCAATCAATGAAATCAAGCGACAAATAGAAAACTTACAAGCAATTTTTTTTTCAGAGACAACCCAACCATCAAAAATAAAAACCAACTAATTTCAAATTTGGGGCAAATTATAATAAGCATTGAAAATTCTTCTCATACTCTTAATATCTATCTCTTAGTAATAAAACTATTGGATCTTATCGAAGTTAAAAAACAACGAATTACAAAACTTTAAAAATACTATAAAATAGAAACAAAAATTGGCCTTGAACACTCATTGCTCAGTAAATTTTATCAGAAAGAGCAGTGAAAGACGAAACGCTCACTTTTAATCAGTTTAATGGCAATTGTGGCTTATAGCGTTTATTCTTTGGTCAGAAATGAGAAAAAAGTAATTCCAATGCAAAATATTTTTTAAAAATATATATATACACGGGTATTTAAGGACCCACCAAAAAGTCTGCATATATGTATATAACTGGCATCATCTTAACTAAGATTTTGATTATACATGGAACTATTTACTTAGTAGGGGACTGAAGGGACCCAAATATACTGTGGAACGTCTCGGGTACAGTCCTGAAATAAAAACAAAGTTACCCAGCTAGGACAACCAGGCAAAGCATTGGAAAAAAATACACTAAATAAAAAGCATTGGAATGAAAAATAACAACTCCAATTCTTGGTTACTAATACAAAAACTAAAATTTGTATCATTGGTAGAAGGGGAATTTAAAAAAAAACAAACTAGTTTTAATCTATGGACTGCATTTGTGAATAAAACTAAAGAAATCAGAATCAGTTGAAGACACAAACATGCAGAAAACAAGTTACGAGTATAATGAGATTTAAACAGAAGCCACAAGCCATCTGTAGTATAAAATTGGGGTCATTTATAATACTACAAAAAAGTAGAAATAATTTCAATTTATTTAAAATGATAAAACATTTAGCATCCCTGAAAATACTTGGACAGAATTTTTTTTTTCTTAATGGGTACTAGTTTTTTAATCTACCTTTTTCTTTAATGAGAAACTCTCCTCACCTTACATTTCGTTCAAGATTCATAAGAAGAAGCAAGTAAGAAACATGCCAGTAATTAATAAGCAAGACAGATCTGTGAATGTGACTGCTATTTTGATGTCATTTTTATCAGAAGCTAAGGAAAGAAATCCGATCCAGTAGCAATTTTGGACACTTCAAGATTAAAGTCATTCTAGATTCGAGATATTTGCTATATGCAGAGAATACAAACTGTAATAGTGACAAAACTCAACATTAATGAATTTAAATACAAATATGGTGTCACCAATCGAGTTAGGAAATTAAAATTCATACCAAAATAAGTATAAAGAATATTTTTAAAATATGACTTACTGTTCAAGCCAAGATGGCGGTGATGCATTAGGACTTTGTAACTTAATATTGAATTGCTTCAATGTAGCCTCTAATGCACTCTGATTCCCACTAAAGTAAGCTGAAATGGCATTGTGAAAAAGCAGTAGCTGCTTGTGCATCACTTTTACCTGAAAAATAAGTTTGTTAACAAGGGCAAAAGCAGATAAAACGAGACGAAACACGTTTTAATAAGAACAACTATACAATGCATGGCGACTTACTTTATTTTCATCCAGGAACTTTAATTTGATGGCGACATCGGATCTTAACCTATCGTAGTTGGCTTTCTGGCAATGGAATTGCCGCTGGGTCTCCTCCAGCCGAATACTGCTCACCTCGGCCCGCGGCTGTTGAGTCAAGGATTCGAGGTCGCTACGATACGCGTCATACTCAATTCTAGTAAACATTCAAAATTGAGTACAAAACACCTAGCATCGATCAGCTTTTCAGAATTCATCACTTGGGGGTAAGATCATGAGAAAATCAGCCATTGTCGGGCATTATCACCAAAATATTAGGGACATTTTGGGGGAGGGGAGGGGAGGGGGAGGGTCAAATAAATAAGGCCACGCATAAGTGTAGATAAGTGTCGTCCGAAAGTCTGTAGATACTCACTTGGATAATTTTGATTTTAGTGGTGTAGCGAAAATAAAATAAAAAGTTCAAAGATGGAAAGGGCTGTGACATGTTAGCAAATAGCAAACCCTATCGACCGGAAGTACTGGAGTTACTATTCATTTAAAACCAAGAAGCAAAAACTATCAAAACCATCTATCCCAGAAAGTTGAGAAAATTGGTCAATAATAAAAAATGAGGAATTATACTGGCGACTGCCAGCAAGGGCATAGCCGCTGAAACTACAAGGTTTATATGTTTTCATTTTTATCATATAAAAAGGCAAATTATAACGAAAAAAAAACGTTACAGAGTCCCCGCGGACAGTTGGGTGCCACCATCAGCGCGCTTTGTCCCAGCAATCCCTCCATGTCCGGGAACCCAGCAGAAGATAATCTCGACATCCACCCGGCCCACGGGAACCATGGCGTCACGGATAACTGGAAATTGGTGGTGCGGATTATCCAATGACAGAGAGTACTCAAGATGAGTCGTTAAGGAAAGAGAGGGGATCCCTAGTTTTAGCCGGGGCTGGGTGAGAACCCTTTGTGTCACCAACTTTATCAGGGGAGCGCCCGGGGTAGGTAGCCCCCGCAGAAAGGTTCCGAATGGGCGCGGAAACGACCGTGGTCGCAGGCCTGGAGCAGAGGGCGTCTTTCTTGACATTGAGGCATAGGAAGTCCAAGGAAGCGCCAGAACCAAGTCTTTAGACTCGCGAAATAAGAGTCGATCCGTGGCCTGAACGGCCAGGATTTCCTTCTCAATGAAATAGGCACCACATTGCTTCGAAGAAGCAGGGTGCAGCTCTCCGCAATTGACACACTTGGCCACACACAATTTGGACTTATCGTGTGCGGCCTTGGAGCAACTTACACAGACTACGGGTAACCTTGACTTTGTGCGTCTATAGGAATGATTAGTATGGCCGAAGCGGTGACAGTAGTAGCACCTCCTCGGCAGTGGCAGGATTGCCTTCACGCGGTCGTGATACCAACCAGCACGCACCGACTCAGGGAGCTTCTCACATCGAACATGAGGAAGAGTGTAGGGGTGGGTCTCGAGGCCCCTCCGTTTTCTCATCACACGTTCGATTTTGACCGCCCTATGGTCGGCCAGCTCTAAAGTGATGTGATCTATGGAGTAGTCCACGAGTTCCCTCGCATAAACTACTACTTTCACCAAGTTCATGGTAGAGTGCGGCGTCAAACTCAGAGGCGTGCCATCAGGTGTCTGAAGTGAACTAATCATGTCCGCCTGGAAGGGATTCAACGCATTCGCCAAAAGGCTCCCGTCTGACAAACGGGTCACCTTCGGCTCTCTACCAATCACATTAGCTAGAGCTCTCCTCTGATGGATTATGTTGCCCTTAGCCAACAGTTTGCCATCAGTGGAGCGAAAATCAAGGAAGCCTTTGAAGCCAACAGGCTTGAAAACGCCAGGTAGCCGACGTAATCGAGGCTCCGTTCTGCGCAGTTCTGGTCTTCGTTTGGGATTTCCCAACCGGTGGAGCAACAGGGCAAGACCTGCCTATCTTGGCTTGGTCGCTTACCGAAACGGCAGCAGACTCATCCGTCCCAGTGGCTCCCGCAGAGGGAGAGAAGCCCCGATTCTTCTTAGTCTTTTCTTTTTATGAGAGGAGGGCGGGAAATGAACCCGCTTTTTTCATCCGCCGGTAGGAGCCCCTAGGCCAGATCCTTCTCTGAAATGCCTTGTAAAGACTTGGGGGGCCCGAGCAGTCTGATGAGATCCTTGCACAGGGGCGGACTTAGGTTCAGTGCTTGGCATTGAGCCCAGGTTCGACCCCATGAAAGGTCCTACCATCTGAGGCTTGGTCACCTCAGGTACCAAGTCCATCTCAAGGGGAGGCCTCTGTGTGGCCATCTTCCTTTAAGACATCAAAGATCCCATTCGAGGTTCCTTTTTTATCTTCTAATGCCGGTACACTGACCCCCTGCAAACTTGTTGCGCATGCCTACAGGACATTTAGGGGCACAGGCCCCCTTGGAAAGTAAAAGCGGATCTGCTGTTGGATAAAAGTGACATAAGTGGTTGAGGAGGTGTCCCCCCTACACCTGTGGGCAAAGGAGAGGAGTAAGTCTCCTCTCCGGTACAAGAAATTTGGAGGGTCCCCTGAGAGCATAGGGTGGGGGGAGGAGGACCTCCATCTTTTCAATGTAGCTGCCCGAAGGCGGCTCCAGTGATGGTAGGAGAGAATTTTTTTTTATTGACTCATCATTGGACATGGTGACCGTATGTAATCCACGGGATGCACATGCTAATCACCCCCACGCAGTAGCCCGCTCTGCGTGGGGTGAATACGAGCTGGCAGAATCAGCTGCTGCCATTTGAGGCCAATCATCCTGCCTAATGACCTGGTAGCCATCGGCGTGGCGGATCCATCTTAGGCACGGCGTAAAGAATGATAGATAGTGAAAGGAGAAAGAATGGGGAGGTGAAGGTGGGGGTGAAGCAGGTTGTTAAAAACCCACCATCCCAAACCGGAGCTCAGGGGTGAGGAGGCTTTGTCCCCTCCCGCCTCAGACCCATTCCGGGATGGTTGGCTTAGAGGAAGCTGGTTGGCGTCTACCCTGTGAAATTAGAGGCCGACCAGAGAAAGTTGTGGGAGAAGCTGTATGAAAAGTGAGGAAGCAAAGTAAGAGGACAGGTTGCCATAAAGAAGAGGCTAAGCTGGGACTGGACGGGGCGCTGAGTCCCGTCAGCACAGCGGCAAGGAAGGCAAATCGCCGCGCTCCTTACGGGTAACCGTTGGGGGTGGGTAGGAGGGGGGGGGGAGTCACTCAGACGGAAGCGGCTAAGAAAATATTTAAATGGCAAAGTGATCACTACCACGGAGGTCATCGACCACCTACCTCTCACCCCAAATTATGCTGTGCATCTGGAGAGCCAGGGGTAGATCAAGGCAGGATAATAAAGCGTTTCTCGGGCAGTGAGGCATAAACCCATCCACATTTGGGAGATGTATCTCCAACTGGTTGATCAGGTCGGCCTGACCCCTGGGATTGATCGAGTAGTCTCCCCAGAGGAGGTGCCTACCGTTCAAATTTCTGAGCAGTAGAAAGGGCCTTAGGAACGAAGCCATGATGCCGCTTAAGACTCCCACGTCGAAGTCGGCTAATGGTGGAATGAACGCAGAATAGATACATCATGCCGGGTGTAACTCGCGTCTTCCCCCCGCCCCTCCTCCAGTAGTGGTGGGGTCACCTGGTAAGTTGTACAGTGTGGGGGAAATTGTTCAGAGATGTGTGTGTACCTCTGTTGTCTCCTAAATATGCCCTGAGCCATGATGGATAGTGTGTATTGAAATCACTGAAGATGAAGAGGGGTTTTTTAGGAATGGTGACTGGTATTCTTCTGGGTGTGTGTGGAGTGGGATAGGTTTATTAGGTTGTATTTTGAGCTTCTGACTGAACCTAATGGATTGTATCTCGGTGATCCATTGTTGTTTAGGAGAGTTTTGGTGTGCAATGTGATGTTAGTGAAGGGTATTGAATTGTGTATTAATCATGCTTATATCATGTAAGGAGGCGTGGCGAAGCCACTTATCTTTTTTATCAGAGGCATCTAGCTAAATGGTATTCTCCTATTCCTTCATGGCAATGCACGCCCACACATGGCACGTTAAGCCCAAGAACAAAGTTTTGCTTTAGGATGCTCTTCCTCATCCTCCATATATAGGTCATTACAGCATCGCCTAAAGGAAAAAAATGTCCATGAAAATCCAGAAAAGAGAAACATCTGGCGAGTAAGGTCACACTGTTCTGTGAGGATAAACTAAGTACGGAAAAACCCAGCCAAAAGGCTAGGAGAAGGCAAACTCTGAATCCAAACCCTCTGCTGTTTTGTAGGGTAAACCTTTTCAGGTAAAGACTAGGAGAAGGAAAACTCCGAATAATAAACCAAATCCAAGACCCCAACGGCGAACCTATCTGGTACTAGCGGAGAAGGGCTGCGTCTGGCGGGCAGTCGTGAAAAAGGCGGGCCTTGACAAACTAAGAACCTGGCAGCTCGCCGCAGCATCCCTTAAACTGCACATCTCATCCTCATTGAGCCGCGGTGGACATGCTACTGGTCAAGTGAGTGCGCGTGGCCGTCGCGCAGCCAAGATTACCTAAAACAAGATACTTAGCTACTGGGTTCTCGTTACCATTTTCCCTCCTCCTCTGCCCTTAACAGAGAAGATAGGATAACAGATGACGGAACCAATGTTCGGACAAAAGCTGGTGCCGACGACGAGTGTATTCGGATAAAGATGGTATGTTTGTTCTTACTTACTTGGGTTGACCCCCGGGTTAGTTACTGCAGCCAGTATGTGTATGCCAATAGGACCACCACTGCCAAGCTCACAAGTCTCTAACTGAAGATAGGTTGTGGTTCTGTCTGTTGTGTTCAAGGTTTGGACATTTTGATGCAAAGTGTTCAGTGTTTTCTGAGGCGTGTGCACATCGCAGGCAGTTTTGTCTGTCTGCTTGGTTTATGAGGTGTTTGTAGTATTATAGGTTTGTCTGGTGGCCTGAACAGAGTCTGTGAGGTTAGATTCTTCCTTTGCAATGAGGGGGGGGGGGGTGTATGCAATTGTTTAGGGAATTGTGTAAGTGGTAGCTGACTATTTGAGTGTGGATGTGATTGGTTTCTTTTAGTTGCCAAAGGATTTGTGTTGATATTGTAGCATGTGTGATTGGTGTAGAACTGTGTGAATATCATGATTAGCTGTGTACTTGTGGGGATAATTATGGTTTCTGAGTGTAGTTGAGTTATGGGGTCAGTCTGTGTGAAAGCGGTAAATGTCTTAAGGGTTTGGTTTTGTACTGTTTAAGAGTTTGTGTGTGTTAACTTTAGCAATAGTGGGTTGAAAGGTTGGTGATGCACAATTAAGTGTGGTAGAGATAAATTGTTAGCGAAAGGGCCATAGTGTTTAGGTGATGGTTGGATATTTAGTCTGAGACTGTGGTTGCTGAATTTTTCAAGTTTTGTATGGTGGTGTGTGTCTGAGGGTAGGAAGGAGGGTGTTTCTGTGTTTGTTTCTGGCTAATCTTGGAGTAGTATTTCAGGAGGGTGTTGTAGTGCTGTTTGGATGAGGGAATTTTGTTGTGTTGTAAGAACTTTGTGTGTGGTTGCTGTTTTATTCCCAGTTATTATGTATCTTATTTATTGTTTTCTAAAGTTGAGTTGTGTTGGTTTGGGGTTTATATTTTCTCCAAAATGTTAACAGTTTTATAACTTGTTTGGTGAGGAATTAAAAAGAAAGTGGGCTTCCTTAAAAATTAACTTCCTCATTTGACTCACCTAGCTTGTTCATACTGCTTTACAGTCAACAATGTATCTTCCATTGTCTTGTTACACAAGGTATTCACAGAGTTAACAAAAAAGTTCAATGCTCCCAACAAGGTCTCTCCATTTTTCGTGAGCGTTCGCTGTGTTTCAGCATTATAGATGAATTCTTCCTGAAGTTCAGGAGATTTCTGGAGAGAGGATATTCTGAATAGTATTGTATAATACCATATCATCATAAATGAACCTGTACCATAGCTGTAGAACAGCTTGCTCTTCTCACAAAACATTCTTATATTCTGCTGATCTCCCTTTTGTTTTCAAATTTACATCATACAGCAACCTTGATTTGTCAACTAGATTCCTAATGAATATTACATTAAGCATAATACACTAGCAACTTCCATTCCTCCTTAACCCTTTAGCTGGTTCGCAAAAAATGTCCTTTTACCAATGTGTGAATTGACTGGGTATTTGGAATGAGATGTGAGAAAGAGGACAGTGGTAGTCAATGTCTTTAAAACAGGAAGATTGTAGATGCTTGCTCTAGGTAAGACAAACAAGAAAGAGAATGAAAAGTTTGAGTGGAATGGAGTGAATGGTGTTCAACCAGGTGTAGATCAAGGTGGTAGGAGTAAAGAAGGTGTGGCAGTGCTTTAGAGTAAGGGATAGCAAGATGTAATTGTTGGGTATGTGGGTGAAGTTGAGATTAGCAAGGATGAAACTGCATGGTTGTAGTACAGTGACTGCCAAGGGACTATCGACCCACTATTGAGCTTCCTGTATCAGTTTGGTGTTGCTGAAATTTTCAGAGTTCATCTGCTTATCTGTTATATGTTGCTGATGTTACATGCTTTGGTATTTCATTACTTATTGTTGATTGGTTGGGGCATATATAACTCCGGGCACTGTTGGCTGAACAAGGCGCTGTCATCTTCAACAACTTATTGTGAGATTTGGGCTCGCCAGGCAAGTCTTTTTTTCCCTTTCACTTGAAACCTAGGGCTGATAGGGCAGCTTTGGGGGCGGGGGTATCACCATCTCCAAGCCACCCAGCCCAGCTCTGGGTAGGGTGTAGGAGCCGAAGCTACTTTGGTGCTGTCCTCGTTACGGGGAGCAACTTTAGAAACCCCGAAAGGTGTCCTCACAACCACCTTCATTTGCTTCCTGTGTTTAACAACCGAATGCTCGTAAGCATGGAGGAGCCAGGAGCAGAGAGAAGCTGCAGAAGGGTTCCAAATGGGAGCGAAAATGACCGGGTTCGTAGGCCAGAGGATGCGTTTTTTAAAAATTGAGGCATAAGACATCCAGGGCAGAGCCAGGCGCGCCACATCCAAATCTTGAGCCTAGCGACATGAGACGATCCAGAGCCTGAATGACCATGATTTCCTTCTCAAGAAGATACGCACCACATTGCTTCGAAGAAGCGGGGGGCAGCTCTCCGCAATTGACACACTTGTCCTTAGTGGATAGGGACTTAGCGTGTGCAGCCTTGCAGAAACTTACCGAGAGTTCAGGTAAACCTGGCTTTGCAAGTCTACACAAGCGATTAATATGGCCGAAGCGGTGTCAATAGTACCACCTCCGCGGCAGAGGCACTAATGCCTCCATGCGGAAGCGATACCAACCAGCATGCAGTGACTCAAGTAGCCTGTCACAGTCGAATGTGAAGAAGAATGTAAGGGTGGTCTCGAGGACCCTCCCTGTTTTCTCATCACACGTACGACTTAGACCACTCCATGGTCAGCCAGCTCTAATGTGATGTCATCTATGTAGTAATCCACGAGTTCACTCACGTAAACCACTCTTTTCACGAATTTCATGATAGAGTGCAGTGTCACAGTCACCAGTGTTCCATTAAGTGTGTAAATGGCAATAATTATCGCCACCTCAGAGGGATCACACACACTCGCAATAGGGCTCCCATACGAGAAACGGGAGATCGTTTGAAGCTAGGGGGCTCGAAAATGCCAGGTAGTCTCTCAATGAGGGGCCCCAACATAATAGAGACTCCGCTCAGTGCACTTGTGACTTTGGCCTTGGTCTGGAACTCCCAAACCAGGGCTGCCTCAGGTCCAGACATGCCAATCTTGGTCTGATCGCTTCCCAAAACAGCTGTGGAATCGTCCCCTCCAGAGAGCCCCTATGGAGTGATAGGAACCATTAGTCCTCTTACTCTTCATCTTTCCTTTTGAGAGAGGAGGGTGAGGAATGAACCCCGCTTCTCTCCCTTGCCGGAAGGAGACCCTTAGGCTGGAGATGGAGAAGGTTTTAGCTGTGAGAGGGGCACCAGCTAGGAAGGAGGTCCCTCCTTTCCTTGTGAGTATTCAGGACTAGAGTCGTCTGAGGAGAAACTTGCACAGGGGAGGACTCAGGTTCTGTGTTCGGCAACAGACCTCGTTTTAACCCTATGGAAGATCCTGCCATCTAGGGTTGGGTCAGCTCTGGGATCATGACTATCTCAGGGGGAACCTCCCTTTGGCATTTCCCGTCACCCTAAGGCATCAAAGATCCCATTCAAGCTATCTTCCGTCGCAGTCAAGTCTGGCTGGCAAACTGACCTGCATTGGGGAAGAGATGGGGTCAGTCACACTGACTCCAGCAATGCCAAAACACATGAACTCAATGAGTGGGGTCTTTCTCTATTTTCATTCAGGCTATGAAGATGTGCAGTTCCTCTGGTTACTCTGTGTAACAATCAACACAGGGTTACCAGCCCTACAAGCACTTACAATGCGAAGCTGTGCTCATCCTGCAGGTTTCAATTGTAGCAAAGGTGGTAGCACCGACTACATCATCAACCTTCCTGCAGGGTTGAGGGGATAGTTGTAGAAAAGAGCACCAGCAAGAAGGGCCTTTCCTATTCACACATGGGCTGGGAGGTTGTGCCGCTCCTCCAGCCACCAAGTGTAACATGCTACCACCTATATAGATAGGGTCATGGTTTTATTTACACCTTATACAAGCATATTGTGGCACTAGGAAAAAAAAAAATAAATTCAGGCATTTCTGGGTTAAAGTACAGTGAAAAGCTAACCTGAGCCAAATCAGCAAAAGCATCACCCAGTTGATGCTGAGTTTGTACAACATGATAGAAGTGAGATGAAAGAGCACGTGCTAATCTTAAGATTTGGGAATATTTTCTTTGGGTGTCTCTTAAAGTTTCAATCTGACCTTCAAGTTCTGCAAATAAGAGTGGCACAATTAGTAAAATTATAATGTTCTGTCATTTTATTTTTCATCAAATTAAATGAATCCTCATTAGTTATATGATCAACAAATACAAGCAGAGCTGCTCTTGGCAGGTCCTATTTTGTTAACCTTGGAATTTCTGTAGTCATTTTAAACAACGGCATACTACCAAAGACACCCTTTTGGGGTAGAGGATTCTTAAATTAGTAATATTGAAATAAATTCTTCCTCATTTGTTTCAAATCTACAAAATTACAAAAACCTATCTTTAGGCTGGGTTAATATATACCTATATTAATAAAGAAAAACAGACAACCTAAAACATTGGCAATCAACAGTGAATAAAATAAAAAAGATCTACATGATACACTCAGGTGCTGGAAGGAGAACTGCCTCTCTCAGGGGCCTGAGCATGCAGCTAACAATATTAAATACTAACGCCTCCCTCCAAAACGCAATCACACCACAGTCTAGTATAGGAAGAGTCAGTGTAATAGGACAACTTTAAATTTCTACATGCCATTTCCCATCTTCTTTGCCATGCAACCTCAAGAAATATCCTGATTCCTGGCATGTAGTCAGAGTGGACAAGAGAACAATGACAGCTTTGGTCACTCAATCTGGAGACTGAAGGGGGGGGGGGGGTTACCACCACTGGGGTACTCTATTAAATTTACAAAAGTGGTAGCAGTGTAACAGAATTATTGGAAAACTGTTAGAACACGTCATAAATTTTGAAAGTAATAGAAGTAAATTTGACCCATGAGCCACATGGCCAAGAATGGACTGTAACAGCTTACCAGTCCCTTACACATAGTCATAAGGACAAGGGGGACATCAGCTAATTCATTTTTCGCATATCTCAAATGGCCACAAGCACAGCCTATTTTGGGGGAAGGGGGACAGTCTTCTAACAGCCACTAAAATTATAAATGAGCCTATTTCTAGGCTAATTTAAAAAACAAAAGAAAAAAAGTTCACGCTGAGGTGCTGGAGGGACAAAGCCTGCTCAATCAAGGACCTGAACATGCAGATATACCTCAAAACTAAATACTATCCCTAGGCCTGTCTCCTCCAGAAATCTGATAATGCCAGTCAGCTGGGCATAAACATGTCTGAACCAAAGGAGGGGACAAGCAAGCGGTAGTGACCCCGTTCATCCCAGTAGAGTGCACAAAGTGCCACCAGGCTGGTCAGGTCTTCAGCAAACCAACAATGTGCTTTAAATGCGAGTGGAGCAGCATCCCAGCTACAGAATGTAGATAAAGCAGTCGCAAAAGACTCCACCATAGTGGAGTGCAAGATTGCAGTCCTGCAAAAACCTGCTCTGAATCATTTAGATGTGTATCCACACCTCTGCAAGAGGAGTTTTCTCATTAAGTGAAGAGCCACAAGCCCACCAAGAAGACTCATGAAGTATGAATATATTAGTTAAGCTGCCTGGGTAAGGTCAGCCACATTCACCAAAAAGGCCCAGTCTGAAAACCAGAAGAACTTCGGTTCTCTACCTAGAACCTAAATTAATGCCTGGTGCTGATAGCACAATGTGTCCTTTGAACAAAATACTGCCATGAAAGAACTATTAACAAGTGCTTAAAGCCAGTGGGCTCGAAGACTGGAGGCAGCATCTCAATGAGGGAGGCCCAACATCACCGAGGCTACAGTCACCCTAACTGCAGCTTTTCTTTGTCATAATACTAATAATAATAAAGATTTTATATGGCACCCTTCAAGACCTTGAAGCCTTAATAGGGCACCCATCCATTGAATAGGAAAAGGCCTGACAAAAGAAAGAGATTTTCAGCTCAATCCAGAGCTGAGCAGAGAAGGCACGATCAAGGAACCAGAAAAAAGAGGAGACTTCCCAAGGCTCAGGGCTAGATGTGCCAATCGTGACCTTGTTACCTACCAAAACAAAGGGGACCTGCCTTTCCATGGATCCACTGCCCCCAAAGGAGAAGAACCCCTGGTCTTGTTTGATTTCTTCTTTTTAGGAGAGGAGGGTGGTTGAGCCCTTTTTATGCCATCCCTGAAATGGGACCCAAGGCTGGACATACCAGCCTCAGCCATGCCCTTCTCTGAAATGGGGAAGTCCATGGCTGACAAAGTGCCACCTAAGGAGACTATCTGGGTCAGGGCCACCTCCAGGACCATTTCCACTTCAGGAGATGATCTAAGTGCCCTCCCCCAAGGTGTCTGAGATCCCAATTGGGAGCTCACTAGGCTTATGGCCTGAGTCATCATTGGGGAAGAAAGTGGGGCATCACCCACCCCAAAGATGATCCAAGACAATCTGAAAACAGCAGTGGCCCCACTATAGCTTGCACCTCTAAGGTGGTTATCAAGTCACTTCCACAGGGAGTGACTCCAAAGAAGAGGATGAGGGAAAGGCTACTTCACCTATAGACATAGCAGAGGGGTGACCCCCTCCCAACTAGAAGAAGGTTGTAGGGGCCCCTGAGAAAGCACAGGGAGGCTACCTCCTGTTCAGAGGTGAAGCTGCCTAAGAGTGGCTCCTAAGATGGCAAAGGAAAACACCCTTTGCCGTACAAGAAAGATTGTATGGTTGCTCCACCACTAGTCTTGAGTGATGCTATTAAATATCAGACCAAGTCAGGCAAGATATCACTTAATGGAATCAGAAATTTAGAACAAATCTACCAATATCTGCGAAATCAGAAACTCATGACTACTGAAAAGAAAATGGCCATGCTTGCCTCTCAAGCATGATTGGCATCTTTCATTAGCATGGGCACCAATGAGATCAGCCATTGACAAAATGAGAGCTGTTGGTGACTGGGGGGCATGCTGAACCTGCCTGTACAAGTGCATGACAAAATAAGTGGAATTCCACCTGCATTGACAAGGAAGCTCTCTATAGGGAATATGCTTAAGGCACTGGTCACAAAGCAGAGACAAGTATAATGGATCAAATCCACCATCCTAGGTACTTATTCATGTGGGGCATTAAAACATCTAGTCAAGCTTGGAGTGTACAAAGGAGCAGATAAACATTAAGACATTAGCCCCATCAGCCTCTCATGTGCTGAATGCCACAGTGAAGAATTCGCATGACATGGGTGCAAATTTTTTTTTTAAGGATCCAATTGGGTGACTACCAACTTGGGCATAATTCGCCGTACTCGACCCAGCCTACTACTAGGCTATATTAAAAAAAAAAATAATAGGTTAAGAAGGAAGGGGGCTCAGCATCGGGGGGGGGGGGTAGGCTGCCCTCCCCCTGTAACCTACAAAAAGGTTAAATAAAGCTGGCCAGCCTCCGCCAAAAAGTTGTATAGTCCGCAAGTCTGGATGCACAAATCCGTCCAGAGTACAAGGGACAAGTGGTAGCGACCCTGGTCGTGCCGGTACCGGTAACATGAGTGAAGATCACCCACCCAGACTGGGACATTAAACAAGGTGCCGAACAATGTTGGGGACAGCGCAGTCATCGCAATAAGGCGCAGGTGAGCACTCCATCAAATGGCAGTGCATCCCACTAGTGTGTCCAATTCAGAGATGACAGAAATTAACCTGAAGCTATCGCGGCATTGGTGGGTAGGTCCATGGCAACAGTCATGGTGCAATGGCACGTAACTTAAAGTTCCCCTCAACCGTCTCCAATCTTCTTTGCCAAACTCCTGCAGGGCAGTCCATATTACTGCCAAGCAATTGGTGTGAGGAAGAGTGAAACGATGGTCTGATTGGACACAGTCCTTGCAGACTAATGGGCGCTTATTCCCCGAAATTCTTACATGTCCAAGAACCCAGCAGAAGATAATTTCAACATCTGCCCAGCTAGCAGAAACCGTGGTCACTGATATCGCAAACCATATGATGCAGATTCCAATGCATAGAGAGCATCAGAGCACTTTGAGTCGCTATAAATCACAATCCAGTCTCCAAAGCAGACATGTCACGGTATCTCCCGTAATGAGCGGTTTATTGCAACAAGCTCAGCTGTGAGGACAGAAAAATCACCTGGCAGAGCCACACTGATTTCAAAAAGAAGGGATACAGCGTGGAAAACGACCAGCCTCTTGGGACTTGGAGCAATCCATATACAGTGGCACGGTTCCAGTGTAACATGAAGTATGATCCAAAAAGGTCAAACACGATACTCCCAGTGCTGTAGAAGCTTTGGGAGCAGAGGCATGGGACAAATAGTCAAAGGTGGTACCCTCCACAGTAGCGTACTGGGGAGAACCATGGGCGCCAATGGCCTGAGAGCTACACCTAGCTGTCGAAGGACTTTGGTAGCCCTAATGCAAGTGGGCTTAGGGTATGACTGGCGTCTCTCGGCAGCATAGGCATCTCCAAATCAATGACAAGTAGGCTCTAAATGGGAGACGTGCGGAAGGCACCGGTTGCAAGGTGAAGACCCGTGTGGTGGATCGAGTCCACCTTCTGCAACACACACTCAGATGAGTATTCATAAACTTGCATCAATAGTCAATCTTCCAACAAACAAAGGATTGATAAAAAAGTAAGGCAGTAGCCCTATCTGTGCCCAAGGCACTGAACGTCACAGAGCAAAAGATATACATGGAGTTGGTACAAGAGACCCTAAGGTTGCAAATATGAGCCTCCCAGGTAAGGCGGCAGTCAAATGCAAAACCAAGGAAAAGGTGCGAGTCCACCACTTCCAGGCAAACCCCCTTTAGAAACAAGTCTGGGTCAGGGTGGAGCCGTGGATGGTGGCAACTTGAGCATTCAAGGAGATACGCACTACATTGCTTCAAAGATGCGGTGTGCGGCTCTCCACAATTGACACACTTGGCCACACACAATTTGGACTTATTGTGTGCAGCCTTGGAGCAACTTACACAACTTTGGGTAACCATGAATTTGCACATTTACATGAGCAATTCATATGGCTGAAGCGGTGGCAGTGACATGATTGCCTTCATGCAGTAGTGATACCAACCAGCACATACCAACTAAGGTAGTTTGTCACAGTCAAACGTGATGAAGAGTGTAGGGGTGGGTCTTGAGGCCCCTCCCTGTTTTCTATCACACAATCAACTTTGACCACTCCATGGTCGCCCAGCTCTAAGGTGATGTCATCTATAGAGTAGTTCATCGCATAAACCACTCAGAGGAGGGGGGGGAGGCTCCATGTGGACATCCCTCCACAGACCCCATTTGAGGAGTCTTTTATCAAGTAGTGGGCTGGCGAACCGGGAACCATTGGGAAAGAGAAGGTGGCAAGTACACTGCCCCCCTGCAAGCTGGTCACTCACACAAGGGACATTAGGGGGCACAAGGTGATGGGCCCTGCCATCCCTTGTCCCCCAAAGGGGGTTGTCCCAATCGAGCTGATCCCACTGGGAGAGGTCAATTATGGGTCGCCTGCCTGCTTTCTTGGCAGTCCCCTTGGAAGTATAAGAAGGAGTGCAACTGGAAAAAGGGAATCAACCGGCGACTCCAGAGAAGGGGGTGTACCCTGCACCCATAGGCATAGGAAAGGAGTAAACCTCCTCTCCAGTTGAAGAGGTTTTGAGGGTCCCCTGTAAAAACAAAGGAAGGGACCTCCATTTTTTCAGTGGAACTGCCCCAAGGTAGCTCCGATGATGGTAAAGGGGGAGTTGATTGGGATTTTAAAGAGACTTCATCGATGGGCATCAGGGTGAGTCAAAATATCAAAAGTGTTCGGACTATAACACATAACCCGGCAGTTCATGCGTATTGATGAGGAAACACTACAAGCAAAATCTAAGTCTTGTAGCATGACATCTTCATGTCGAGCAGACACTTTGAAGTTTGTCCCTATTGCACCACCCCAGTTTTGCATGCAAGAAGTGGTTTCAGTATTTTATGATATGGAAAGATGTCTGTCTTATTTTCCTGTTTATTGACTTGTGTTTTTCTTTTTTACAGATGTCTTCCACGAGGTCTGCTGACAAGTTATGGCTCCTAGGAGCCCCAGCAACTCAACAGCTGCCATCGAGTGTTCTCCCGAACCGTGAGGAAGTCCTGTGTATTTTGCAGTACCATGCAGATGGCACTCAAAGTTCAACATCAGTACTCCAAGGTGAATATTCTATTCCAACCATTGGTCTGTGTGATATCCTCAAGAAAGTACAGCGTCTACATGAAAAGTACAATGGATTGAAGAAAGAAATCGAAATCCTTGACAACAGGGCAAGCTGAGGAAAACCGAGCCAATTTCGTTGCTTCCCTGAAAAATTTGTTCAATGTAGCAGATTGCGACGCTATGTACCTGATCAAGATTAAGGGGGACAGCAAGTTCCTTAAAGCTCAGAAGAAACCAGGCAGGCAGGGCAAGAAGGGCGGTGTGGATCTGGTCTGGGGGAAAAAAGAGAAACCGACACGGCAGCGGACGGGGGAGGGGGGGCAAAAAGTTGAGCTGCAAAGGAAAGTCAAGTTTTGGAGAAAGGTAGGCAGGCCACCGTTGAACTCGAGTCTTCGACCTCGCCCGCTTCATCTGAAGAGCAAGGCATGATAGTAACTCCTCCACCAAAACTATCCCACCGTGCACCATCACAGAAGAAAATCATCTCGTAAGTTTCTGCTGCTCTGGACCGGATCAACATAAGTGACCGTCAAGCTGCACACATGCTGTTTCCATTCACGAAGGAGCTGGAAGCGAATGCTGGAGAATTGTTGTTGAGCGTGAGCACGATCAATCAGCAGAGAAGACATCATCGCCAGGAAAAGGCTGCAGAGCTGAAAGAAAACTTTGCTCCTGATGTACCTACCACTCGTACTCCACTGGAATGGAAAACTTATGCCCTCCCTCACAAACGAAGGCGTTGTGGACTGAGTGTCATTCCTCATTTCTGGAGAAGGCATGGAAAAGATCTTCGCAGTTCCCATCACTGATGGCAAAGCGGAGCCTATGACAAACCCCATCCATACCATTATATCTGAGTGGGCTATTTTGGCGCGAATTTGAGTGCTGTGCTTCGACACAATGGCAACAAATATACTGGATTCAAGGGTGGATTGTGCATTCCGCTGCAATAAATTCTTGGTTGAGAACTGCTGCATCTGGCCTGTTGCCATCATGTGCTGGAAATTCTGCTGGAAGCATCTCAAAGTCCAGATATCACTGCCTTTATCCGTTTCCTAGAAGAGCTCAATGAGGACTAGGTGGATGACATCTTCAAACTCTGCCAAGGCTACCTCCGATGTGATACCTACCTGGAACTGCTAGAACTAGCTATTGTGTTCCTTGGTGGAATCTCTCATGGATGCAAGATCTCTTTCCACAAGCCGGGAGCAGTCCATCAGTCTTGAGGGAGGGCAAAAGCAATTTACACTCTGAAAATGTGGATCTTCGCGCCTCAGTTCACAGAATACAGCAAACAGTGGCTGTCCACTTTACGCGCAGTCAAGGCCCCAGTTCCTCTAAAGCTGGGTGATTTCTGCATCTTCATCGCACACTACTACATTCAAGCGGGGTTCTCAGCTGAGAACCTTTACAAAGCCCTCACAAAAGAGATGAACAAGGCCATCAGAGAGTCATGGCTGAAAGCATTGGAACGTCACATGTGGTACCTATCTGTCAGAAGTGACAGTTGGTCTTGAGCTTTTTGATGATGAGCTATATCTGGAGAAGCAGAATGTTGTTGCCAGCTTCTAAAGCGTGGAGGCATCAGAGGAACCTCCACCCCTGGTTCGCATCAAGAAGGCTGACTTAGACAAGACCATTGCCTACATCAGGAAAAACACTGAGAAATTCTTGGATTTGCTGGAAATCGACAAAGGGTTCCTCAACGCCAATCCTGCCCTGTGGGGGACAAACCCCATATACCATTCCAGGGCAAGAGGAGTAGGTGGCCTTCTCATCACCAACAACGCTGTGGAATGAGGTGTTGCTCTGGTGCAGGATTTCACTAAGAACCGTTGCACAAAGTCAGAGGACCAGCTGCAATGCCTCCTACATGTTGTTGAAGAGCCCTGGAAAATGTAGCTGACAGCCAAGAAAGGAAGCCCAATGAAGTCAAAGCACTGATTTGTCTAATATGATGCAATTTCCTCCATCCATGAAGAAAAGTATGGTGACTGCGCGACATGAAGATATCGTCCAATCAAAAAATTTCTCTCATTTTGTTTCTGTTGGAAAAGGAAAGGAATAAAGAGTTCTGTGTTAATATTATTTCATTTTGAAATTCCACCCCTATTGACGTGACGCACCCTAATGGGCAAGGTGACATGACCCTGTTATTTCACAGGACGCAAACGCTAGCTGCCACCCTTTGAGGCTACTCCTCCACTTTAGGCTCGGCATAAAATTGATAGACTGTGAAAGGAGAGAAAAAGGGAATGTCAGGAAGGTGGAGGTGAAGCAGGTTGTTAAAAACCTGCCACCCAAAACTGGAGCTCAGGGGTGAGGGGGCATTGTCCCCTCACCCCTGATCCAGGATGGCTAGGTGAGAGGAAGCTGTTCATTGTCTACCCTTTGAAATTAGAGGCCGATCAGATAAAGTGGTGGGAGAAGTTGTATGGAAAGTGAGGAAGCAGGGTAAAAAAACAGGGTGTCAGAAAGAAGAGGCTAAGCTGGGGCTGGATGGGGCACTGAGTCCTGTCAGCATGGCAGCCAGGAAAGCAAATCGCCGTGCCCCTTACAGGGGACATGGGTGCAACAGATAATAAGGCTGTATATGCGTGCCTCACAAGGTAATAGCTCAGTCAAAAACAAAGCCAAGGAAATAGTATGAATCCACAAGTTCCAGGTGAGCCACATTTAGGAACAAGTTGATGCCTATGATAGAAGCCAACATGAGAGACATGGCCTGATGGAGTTGGCACTCTCCAGTGTAGGATCTGAACCATGCCAAAAGAGATTGAATGTTATCTATGTAGAGCATAGCTACATTTTCTAGTAGCAATGAAGTGATACTGTTGATGCGAAAAGCAAAGAGAGAGAGACTTAGGAACCTTCTCTATGGGATGTCCTCCTCTTACCCTGTGGGCCTAGACAGAGTTCCACCCCATCTTGTGCAGAAACAATGCTCTCTTAGGAACCAGAAAGATTGGAAAACTTTCCCTACCTCAATGAAATGCAAGATACTGTATACATCGTATTATAGACCTTATCCATATCTACAAAACCATGATGAAAAGCTGTCCATGAAGGAAGGCCTCACATATAGCATAGCATCCAACATCAAGTGGAACTTACAGAAGCCATACTGTGCCAAGGACAGATGACCTCCACCATCCCTGAGATGGAAAAGTACCACTGCCACTACTCTGATAATGTGCTCATCTGTGTTAAATTGGTATTGACAATTTACATGCATCATTTCCTGTTCATTTGCAGTGTCCAGGAAGGCCTTAGCCTGAAAAGAGCTTTACAAGTCTGATTAAAATATTTAGCACAATCTTTAGATTCCCTCTAACCTAGTTTCCAATGAATACAAGTTTTCAATCAATCTACATAGATTTGGTTGCAAGAGCAGGATATGAAGTTGGTGGAATGCTCCTACATAATTTTTAGCAAAATTAATCCAATATGGAGAACTACATATTCCAGGTGAAAATGAACTAGACATTTATATAATTAAATCCATTCATATATGAAATTTCCATAAACTTTGCTAGCTTTCTTTAGTGCATGCTGTAGGCAAATTTCAAGTATTTTGCTTACCATGGCACCAAGAATTTTCTTTTTTATCAAACCTTTTTGCAAAACTACTGCAAATATGGTGAAATTGAATTCTTGTTTTCTGAATCCAATATGGAGAACTTTACCCCTTTACTTCAGATTTCCCTCAGCCATTTTTCAAACCAATCAAGCTTGTCTCTTCAAAATTTTATTAACCTCATATTTCACTATATCTTTCCACCGGGTTTTTGTATTGCTTATTAAATTTAAAAATATACTCAACAAATCAATACCTGAATACTAGTTACAAAGAGCTATTAGAATAGCCTCAAGCAAGACGGTGCTAGTTAAGCATCTATATTTTTTTTTTAGCTCATATTGGTAACCAACTTGGGTAAATTCCCAGATACCATAGGAATATAAATGCTGAAATTTAAAAAATGAAAACTAGTTATATAAAGATAAGTAAATATGTTACCAGTATCTACTGTTTTCGATGATTTCCCAAGTTTTTCAGAAATGAGTTGCTTCGTGCATTTGTAAGTTGAAATGGACCATGTTTTAATGGAATCCATCTTGCTATGGGATGCGCGAATCACAGAAGCTCCATCCTCACTCAAAGGTGAATTCAAAGACACGGGTGACATGGCTGAGAAAAAGCCAGATGATAATGCATATAATGCTTAAAAACTCTTATAAACAAAATTTAGCAAATATTTAAAAATATAGAAACTGTGGCACATAAATTGAATCAAAAGAAACAGAACTGTTAACATACATTACCTGGACTTGTTAAATTATTTGATGCAGAAAAGGAATGACCAGCATTACAATTAGGTTGTGGTAAGGAATTAGGTCTGCCTGAATTCATCATTCCTGGTGGCACATCTTTTTGTGCGGGTTGGATCGATGAATTGGATTGTTGTGAATTGGACAATGGATTAGAGTGCGGAAAGGTGGGAGCCATGGGATTTGCAATTGCTGTACCACCCATTGTTGGGACAGTTGACATAGGTGGACCAACTTGATGTCCATCTTCACTTAAAGGGACATTTTCTAATGTCCCAGTACTTAAATCTCTCTCCATTGTCATTGGTCTTACAGAGGAAAAAAATAAATGCAGTATCATGAATGAAATTGACCTATTCAAAAATTATACTTAATGACAAAGTTAAATGATGAAATACTTCATGAAGAATTCTATCATACATATTATCAGGTCCAGATGTTTAAATTGGTTTCAAATCATTGATAACCTTTTGAATCTCTTTCCAAATGGAAATGACCCTTTCACCCATTACTTCAGTTCTAATCTTGAATCTCCTATAACTGAGCCAGGAATGATCTCTCATAAATACTGATCTGAACTGATTATTTAGAACTTGCTCCACCCTTTTGAATCCTCCGCTCTTCCTTGTGAAGACAGAGACCAAGAGTTGGATGTGACCCATGCAAATGTCAGTCCAGAATGCAACACTACACTCTCACACAAACTGCACTGCACAAAATTAAACACCAAAAACACAATAGCTCTACAAGGGCTCTGAAGAAAAACCAGTCTGAGCAAGATCCTTCCGTCGGCTTTCATGACTACTCAACCAGACAGATTGAAGATCAGCAAAAATAAAAATCAATCTCAAAAGGACTTTATCCTAAATCATCTAGAACTATGATATTTTCATGTACTTCTAAACAATATAAATATTAAGCTGCATTGGATATGGTAAGTTGCTAGATGGGAGTACCAATTTGGGTCAGCTCTATGGTGGCTGCCATACGTGGTTTGGATTATGCTAATCACTATCTAATAAATAGAGACCTGAAGTGATTATTTAGAACTTGCTCCACCCTTTTGAATCCTCCGCTCTTCCTTGTGAAGACAGAGACCAAGAGTTGGATGTGACCCATGCAAATGTCAGTCCAGAATGCAACACTACACTCTCACACAAACTGCACTGCACAAAATTAAACACCAAAAACACAATAGCTCTACAAGGGCTCTGAAGAAAAACCAGTCTGAGCAAGATCCTTCCGTCGGCTTTCATGACTACTCAACCAGACAGATTGAAGATCAGCAAAAATAAAAATCAATCTCAAAAGGACTTTATCCTAAATCATCTAGAACTATGATATTTTCATGTACTTCTAAACAATATAAATATTAAGCTGCATTGGATATGGTAAGTTGCTAGATGGGAGTACCAATTTGGGTCAGCTCTATGGTGGCTGCCATACGTGGTTTGGATTATGCTAATCACTATCTAATAAATAGAGACCTGAAGTGATTATTTAGAACTTGCTCCACCCTTTTGAATCCTCCGCTCTTCCTTGTGAAGACAGAGACCAAGAGTTGGATGTGACCCATGCAAATGTCAGTCCAGAATGCAACACTACACTCTCACACAAACTGCACTGCACAAAATTAAACACCAAAAACACAATAGCTCTAGAAGGGCTCTGAAGAAAAACCAGTCTGAGCAAGATCCTTCCGTCGGCTTTCATGACTACTCAACCAGACAGATTGAAGATCAGCAAAAATAAAAATCAATCTCAAAAGGACTTTATCCTAAATCATCTAGAACTATGATATTTTCATGTACTTCTAAACAATATAAATATTAAGCTGCATTGGATATGGTAAGTTGCTAGATGGGAGTACCAATTTGGGTCAGCTCTATGGTGGCTGCCATATGTGGTTTGGATTATGCTAATCACTATCTAATAAATAGAGACCTGAAGTGATTATTTAGAACTTGCACCATTTTCTCGTCAATTATTCTAACATCATAAAGCATTGGTTTTCCATGTGTCAGTACCGGGTCCAATTTCCAGGTAGAGCAAACAAAAAAATTTTAGTGTTCATATGGGGCAGTGTTCTGAGTCTGGGCATATGCTCACACAGCTCAGGCTACATACATCATCGCACACAAATGTTTCTTTTGTCCCTCCTCTGTTGATACAGAAAACATCTTCTCTATCCTCAACCTACCAAAGGGGTTTTCATATCCACATTCCCCTGATATAGAGTGGTTGGTCTTCCCATAAGCCACAAAGGCTGTCTGATCGCTATCAAGTATCAAAACAGTACTAGTAATCTGTTTGGACCTTTCTCTCTGAGAACAGGTCCCTGGTGCCAAAAGATTAAGTAGCAATTGTCATTCTGATCTTTTATCCTGTAGAAGGACCCCATGTACAATTCAAAATGGATGGGTGTCACAATTAACTAAACTATAAGTAGGTTAGGTATGGTAGGGAGGTTACCAAATAGACATAGGTATTATTCTAGTGCACGGGTTCATGATATCCTTTTCTGCAGTATTTAGGCTTACACACTACTAATTTGTGGTAAAAAGGTAAGCCTGTTTAAGATCTCAAAATTATACAGATATTTGGTTATGGTTGGTTAGGGTTAGTTAAGCTAGGTTGAATTAGGTTAGGGGTAGTTAGTTTTTATATATTTTAACTTAGCTCTTTTGCAGTACAAATTATTTTTCACAATGTTTGTAGGTTTAACTGAAATTTGACACATATTTTATCAAGTTCCTATGTGATCTATAGATAGTCTTCCTGGAATACTTAACACCTTCCAGGTGATGAGACTATTGTTGGCATCATACCATGCCTTGTTACAGATTGTCATTACATCAATGTTGGTGTCATTACTTTTACATTTCATATTAAAATGTAAATAACTCAATACTCATAAAAGGATTCTCTGATGTGTTTGTAATGCTGTTCAATGATGTGACATCCATTAATCCAGGAGGAATTGCCACTCACTATAAATTATTGCAAGCAATACTCATACAAATCACAAGAGAAAAACCCCAAAACTGTTCACTCTCTCGCTTCTATTGAACCATTGCCTGGTAGTTCACAAATACATCTAAAAAGCAATGCAGAGTGTGCTACCTAAAATGTAGAGAAACAAGTGTTGCATTATGTTTGGCTGTCACATGCGAGTGAGGCTGATGTCCTCTGGGTGGCCATCGATCCTGTGGGTCCTCAGGTGACTGAGGAGGTTCAGTCGCAACTGGCACTGTTTCTAGCACATCCCGCAAATGGTGCCAGGGGGAAAGATGTTGCTGCAGCACTGAGTTGGCAGCTTTAGCATGCCTATGCTCTCGTCACTGCTGTTCATTGTCACAGTGGTCGCACCAGAAGAAGCCTGTGCCTATTCAGGTCATCTTTTAAGGTAGAAAGGACACGAAGAACAAACGACCTTCACACCATCTTGGCAGTCTGATGCTATTGATCCAGTGGCAGAGCAAGCAAGGACAATCGGTAGCATCAGGCCATTGCAGCCTTGTCTGCCTTCACAACCATTTAGAATGTTGAAGATCCCATGCCTGATCCGTCATTGAGGACTTTGGGCACAAAGCTGCCGGTCAGGGCAGTTGAACATCATCTGCCCAAAGCAACTGGTTTTATGGTGCCGGAGAGCATTAGATGCCAGGAAAAAAACAGGCCTATGCAGAATTGAACACTTCAAAGAATGGCATAAGATTTTTCTAAACTTAATACCAGTGTGTGATTTTCAATATTTGTTTCTTATTATATATATGTATGGCATATCCAACAACTAGATATACATTTTATTTATAATTTGCTTTAGTATATGTGTGAGGGGTAAACTATGAAACAATCTCCCTCAGTCCTGACTCTATCACCTCTCCTATTTTTATTTAAACTACCAATCCCTCCACTTATATTTTGGGAACCTTAAAAAAATTCATGTTATTTTATATAATACTAGACAAACCTTGGTAATCTTAAACCTAATTTTACAATAATTCAGTCATTTGTACGAGGGGCAGTCATAAGTTTTGCAATTTGGATATAAGGAAATGAGATATGAGGAAAAGTGTTTTATTATTTTTCAATATAACTACCCTCGACTTCAATGCACTTGCGCCACATGTCCCTGAGGCTTCAAATTCCCGACAACCAGAAATGTCCCGACTGCTGTTCAATCCACTCCTGGATGGCGAGCTGGACATCTTCATTGTCCCCAAACCGGCGTCCACGCAGTGCAGCCTTGAGCTGGCGGAATAAAAAGTAGTCACTAGGGGCCAGATCTGGGCCGGGCAGCTTGTGCAACTCTGTCCTTGTGGACTTTGACAAGTGAGGTTTCTAGGGACCCAACGGGCAGAGACCTTGGCCATGGCCAAATTGTCGTGGATGATGTTGATAACACTTCCATGTGATATTCCAAGTTCTCACTTGATTTCTTCAACCTTCACCCATCGATTTTCGAGGATTATCCTCTCCACACAGGCCATATTGTCCTCATTGGTCACGTCTGATGGGCATCCTGGATGGGGGTCATCTTCAAGGGACTCATGACCATGGTGGAACTCCCTATTCCAGCAGGCGATGGTTGAATAGGAAGGGGCAGTGTCGGTGTACACTGCAACCATGCATTCATGGATCTCTTTTGCATTCTTGCCTTCCTTGATTAAAAATTTGATCACTGCGCAGTGCTCAACCTTCTCCATTGTTGAAAAATTTGTGACTGACGATCTGCGATCAGCTACTGCTTCTTAAATAGACGAGGTAGGAGCATGCGGCTGCAGGTCCTGACTTGTCATAACTTGTCCTAACACCCCCACAAACAGCCATCCCCCTTCCTCTGTTTTGCCCTACCGGTTCGCAAACTTATTGATCGCCCCTTGTAACTCTCCCCAAATGAACCTGCTTTCTATAATCTATCCAAAGGATTGTATAAAACCTTTGGGGGCCTCTGGGGCCATTTATGACCACACAGGAGGCAGCTAAACATGCATTTTGGTAATGGTGATGGCTCAGTGTCTTCAGTAGGGGGTGTCTCAAGAGAGGTGGAACATGTTGTTTAGCATAGTATAGGAGCTACAGAGCTCAAATTTTGCATTGTTTCATTTGAGGTCCTGACAAGTTTCATAAAAATCTGAGATGCTGAGGTGAGGTTGATTTCTAAAATCTTGTCAGTTGTTGTGGAATGACCCTTCTTATAGCACCCTTAACCCCTAACGCTATTTAGTTTCCTATCTGTAAAAACCTAAGAACACATTCAAACTCTTTCCACAACATATCTACCCTATTTGTATTCAAGTGTAGTCCATCAATAGCATATACAGGAAGTGGACAAAATAATGGAAACACCTAGTATTATAATATAGTTTGGAAGATTGATTAAACTGTCAAAACCTTATCTATGTTTGTTTATTGATAATAAAAGTACATCATCTTGTGCTAATATTGTTTGTTTATTTTGCAGATATTATCCAAATAAGTTTATTAAAACTTATTAAAATGAGCAATTGATCTGATTTCAAAAGAGGTCAGATTGTCAGCACTCGGATGGCAGGTGCTACCATCACTAAAACGGCTAAACTGGTTGGTGTATCGAGAGGCACAGTCTCAAAAGTAATGACAGTGTATGAAAATAAAGGAAAAACATCCTCCTCAAAGCAAAACTCAGGAAGGAAACCAAAACTGTTTGATAGGGACTGTAGGACTCTTACACGGATTGTTACAAAAGAACATAAAACTACAGCTACCAGAATTACAGCAGAACTTAATGATCATGTCCGGAACCCAGTCTCAACAAAAACTGTTCGCCAGGAGTTACATAAAGCCCGATTCAAAGGGAGGGCTGCAATCTGAAAACCACTACTTTCAGAAACAAAGGTTCAAAAGCGTTTATAGTGGTGTAAAAACCTTCAGAATTGGACAGAAGAGCAGTGGAGAAGGGTCATATTCTCTGATGAGTTCTCCTTTACCTTATTTCCCACCTCAGGCCGTGTATACATTTGGAGACAGCCAAAAGATGCATTTGATTAAGACTGCTGGCTCCTAACTGTTAAACATGGAGGAGCCTCTGTGATGATCTGGGAGGCCGTATCTTTGAAATTCACCAGCCCAATAGTCTCCCTTCATGGTAGAATCAACAGTCAGGACTATTTGAGTATTTTAGCTGATCAGATCCATCCTATGGTTGAGGAATTGCTTCTGGATGGAAATGCCATCTTTCAGGATGATAATGCTCATATTCATGCTACTAAGGTTGTAGCTGAATGGCACAAGGAACATTCCAATGAAGTAGAACACCTTATCTAGCCACCACAATACCCAGATCTTAATATCATTAAACATTTATGGTGCATTTTAGAAAAACAAGTTAGGAGTCGATATCCCCCACCATCATCATTGAAAGAATTGGAGACTGCTTTAACTGATGAATGTATGGAAATTCCATTGGAAACCATTCAAACTTTGTACGAGTCGATCCCACGCAGAATTCAATCTTTAATTACTGCCAAAAGTGGTCCTATACCTTATTAAAATAAAGTTTTCGGGAATTACATGGCGTTTCCATCATTTTGCTCAGCCCATGTATGTCTTTCCTACCATAGAACCTATCCCATGCATCAAACCTTCCTTCTCACACATTGTCTAATTACACATTACACAGGACAATCATTCCATCCAAATAACTCATCTACTCAAACAACCTCTTATACCTCCCCTGTTACCAACATGAAACTACTTTCTTAACCTTATTCACTCCTACATGTGTATCACAACTGCATCAAATGCACAGTTACCTGCCCCTTGTACCTGAGAAACAAACACAGACTATTCCAACTACTACACTCAATTTCCCATCTAAATATCTAGTCTGAGACTCACCCAACACAAGCACTTGTTAGACTCCTATTTTTATCTCCCTCAGTCCTGACTCTATCACCTCTCCTATTCTTATTTAAACTACCAATCCCTCCACTTCCACATTCCATTACCCATTTAAATAATCATCCAAATCACTTTCAGATACTGAATCTATTAGTCAAACTAAGAAGTTCTCTCTCTGTTCCTCAGTCTAACTGCCCAACAACTTCTAACTACAGTCCTCCATAATTCAACTTCTACCTTCTACCCTCCTAGTCACATCTTCACTTTTCATGTGTACACATGTATCCATTCTTAGATCATGCACCTAATCTTTTAATTTCAAGTATTCATTACAATTGAGCCACTTTCTCTCCCAAAGTAACATTTACAAAACTTGCCCATCTTTCAGCACTACATATATCACACTATAAACACTGCTATAATCCAGAGGCACATACCTCTCATCCAAAAAGAGCCATTAAGAAAAAAATAAAGAATAAAAAGAAAAAATTCCACTACCTCTATGACGCTAGATATGGCTGGACAAATGATAACTAAACTAACTATTCAATCTAACTACACCATCCACAATATAAACAAAGCAATGAGGGGGAATATAAAAATTAATGTCGCCTCCCTTTGTTTATACCAAGTTGAAAATTTTACAAAACACCTTAATTAATGAGAAATAAATTTATTAGGAAGGAGGGGAGGGTCTAATTTTTTTTTATTTTCAAATGTTTGCCATTACTTTCCTTTCAACCACTATAATCTTGGTAATTGGCCGAAATATTATGGGAATGCGAGTGGGGAAGCTCATGGGGTATGGATCTTCAGGTTTACTGCAATTGCCTTTGAATTTAATGCTAGGCTTCAAATTATGAATATAACGAGCTTATTTAAAAAATACCAGGGGTAGGGGTTCAACCCCCCACAATTAGAGGGGGTATGAGGGCAAAGCCCCCCTCCCATTAAAAAAATTATCTTAAAAATTATATATAATACAATATGATGCAATTTAGAGTGCTAGGATACATTAAAAGGAATGTTAGCTACAAGAGTAGAGAGGTTATACTTAAACTCTACAACTCGTATGTCAGGCCACATTTAGAGTACTGTATACAAGCATGGTTACCACATTTTTGACATATCAATGTGCTAGAGCCAGTACAAAGGAGGACAACAAAAATAATACCTTCCCTGAAGCACTTTGAATATGAAGATAGACTGAGGGTACTAAATATGTTCTCATTTGAGAGAAGATGTGTGAGGGGAGATATGCTTGAGCTTTTTAAAATCAGTTCTGGGATGGATAAGTTGGATTTTAGCAAGTTATTTGAGTTGGAAGGTAGTAATAGAACTAGAGGTTACCACTTAAAGATTAAAAAACAGAGGTGCAGACTGGATGTTAGAAAATATATTTTCACCAATAGAGTGGTAGATTACTGGAATAGTTTGCCACCTGAGATGATAGGGGGGTTATTCTGGACTCATTCGTGTAGATGCAGTTTTTTGTTATTATATATTATGATTAATTAAGATTTTGTCGAGCCTTGATGTTGATGCTTTTTATTTTTGACACATTCCTGTGGATGGTTCAAATTGTATATTGTAGATGCATGATCTGACACAATCCTATGGATTGTTTAACCCTCTTGAGACTCCTGGGACATTTTTAGCTTTAAATATTTATGAATTCAACAAATTTCAGACTTTTTCAGACTCCCACATGATGTCATACATTGAGACTCAGTTGAGAGTCTCAGACTATTTCTGGCCACCATTACACACGGAAGACCATGTAATTTTTATATTTTGTGCAATTTTTCAGCTTTCAGGTGAGTATGCGCTATACTTTCTCAGAAGACTATGAAGATTCTGAGTCAGCAGACTGAGAAAGTGAAAGCATTTCCACTGATGAAGATTTATCGGAAAATAATGATGGAGAGCGTATCACTGATAGGAATGTTATTTGGAGCAATCCTGTAAAGTTTAGACATCGAATGAGGCTCTCAAATGCGCATTCCTGTAGCATCCTAGCTAATTTGACAAATTTACCATCACCTTATGATATATTTACCCAACAATACTTGGTAAGCTTATTCATGCGCATTGCTAATGGCACAAATGAACGATTAGAAATTTATGAAAAAGAAAAGAAAGTAAATATTTGCAATACAAATTCTTATGATAATAATAGGTATTTATAGTGTAGGCTGTGTAGTGAGTGTAGAGAAGTTTACAGGGGAGAGAAGGCAATTCTGAAGAGATGAGCCTTCAGGAGACGTTTAAAAGTAGCAAGGGAGAGGATTGGACTTTGGCAGGAAGAGCATTCCAGAGTCTAGGAGCACAAACTGAGAAGGAACGGTCACCCATCGAGCAGAGGACAGAACAAGGAGTGTTCAGTAGGGGAATGAGGTTAGACTGGAGTGCCCGAGGAGTTTGACGATGATAGAGAGCAGATGAGAGATAAGGTGGAGCCTCAAGGTTTAAGGCCTTGTAGGTGATGAGAAGAATTTTATAGTGGGTACGGAATGGAATAGGTAGCAGGTGCAGGAGCCGGGCAGCATAGTCTATCTGCGAGTCTATGTTTGTGTTGTGTTACAATAGGCTTCCATCAATAAATATTTTACTGCCATACAAATACTTTTGTCCAAATTAAATAAAAAACAAAAAGATGGAAGCAGAATTGATGTTGCCTGTCCTGAAGCAATACATTTTTTAGAAAGAAAATGAAGGGGGGGTGTAGATCTAGCAGACCAAATAGCAGGTTTATATGACTTGGACAGGAAATCACTGAAGTGGTGGAAGAAAGTTATTTATAGAACTCTCATGATTAGTGAATAAATTCTTGGGTAATATACAAAGAGGCATCCTAAACTTTCATTTCTGGACTTCCTGTCTGAATTAGTTGAAAATCTGATTGCGAAGGGGCTGGAAAGAAATCCACTAAAAAGATGACAACATTCAGGGAGATGTTTGAAATGAGCTGCACTAATGGCAAATGTAGGAGTCCATTTACTGTAGAAATACAAACGCATAGCAGGTGTGTAGGATGTGCTTGCAAAAGGCGAGAAACTTGCACAAAAACAATTTGTATGGAATGCAAACTTCCCTATTGTAAGATGTGCTTTGAACCATGTCATATATAGTTTGGCAGTTAATACTTTCAATCATTTTATATTTTATTTGAATATATATGTTTTTGTCCAAGGTCTATTGGAACAGATGTGTCCCATTATGTAGTTTGAAGTATCTCTTGGGACCTATTCTTCCCATTACCACAATTATCATAATAAAAGGAATATCATTTCAGTTCATGGATAATGTATTTTTTATGATCCAATAAATGAAACAAACCCTATATTTAGTATTCATATACATTTAAAAAATTTGTCTCAAAAGGGTTAAATTGTATATTGTAGATGCATGATCTGACACAATCCTATGGATGCATTTTTTGGGTGAGTTTTGACAGATGCAGATGACCTTTGATAAGCTCTTGTGGCTTTTGTCATCCGTGAAATTATGTTGTTAATTCTAATAATCTAACCCCCCACCCACCCAAAAAAAAACTTTTGTTTGGTATTTGCCCAAGAAAAAAATCACTTTTTTTCAAGCATAAATATATATGAATTATAAAATAATTGAGGGCAGGCATTTTCCGAAATTTAACCTAAGTATAAAATAACAAAAGCCAATCCAAAAGGGACTATCAGAGAGAGATCAACAGTCAACACACACCACATAAAGTGCATCTACAAGATTGTGGTCCGAACTGCTTAAAAAAGGCATCACCATCATGGCTTGTCAAAAGCCTAATCATGCAATACACACCAAAAATATATACACAAATGATTTAGTTCCATTTATTAAATGACAACCTTTGATAGCATTGTTTGGTTTTACTATTATAATTGATAGCATCATTTTGTTTTCATGGAATATCTCAGCAAGTGGTTCACCTAAAAGTGAACTAGGCTATTCTTATCTACCATACATAGACTCCTTCACTATGAATGGCCATTTTGTATCGACAAAATGAGTGGTGCCAAGGAAAGTCAAGAGTATATACACAGCAACACCATGCTGAGAATTTTCAAATTATGTATTAACAAATTTTTCTTATTACTTAAACTATAACCTTCTAGGTCAGCAGTGTATTGTGATCATACTCAACTTTAAGACAATCCCAAAATATATCAGGTGCTGAGAATGTTTGCATCCAGGAAATGGAAAGTAATGCTAACCCTCTGGAATGCCCTGGTGCAGCCCATGCTTGACTACTATAGCCAGTTGTGGTCACCACACAAAAAAGGTGATATCCAGAGGTTGGAAGCAGTGCAGAGGACCTTCACCAGACAGAACCAGGAGATGCAGGACCTTGGCTACTGGGAATATCTCAAAAAAAACTCACTCTATTCCCAACAAAGGAGACGAGAGAGATACCACACAATTTACATATGGAAGGTCCTAGAGAATATGGTGCCAGATCTAACACCTGCACTAAAAGCTTACACTAACAACGGCACTGGATGCAAGTGCATTAGAAGAACCCTTCCCTCGAGAGCCCCCGAGCATATAAGGACATTGCTTGCAGCCAGCCTGGGAAATGAGGGGCCCCAAGATCTTCAATGCACTACAAACAAAAGTGAGAGACATAACAGGCTGCCCAGTGGACAAATTCAAAGCTGGACTAGACAGATTCCTGAGAACCTTACCAGACAAGCCTCCAGTTCCTGGATACACTTCAATCTGCCAGGCAGCCTCCAACTCTATACCGGACCATGTGGAACTCCAGAGGAGGGATGCTAGGGCCGGGATCAGCGGTGGTCCACCAGGACTGTGAAGGATGAACTTCTAGACTACACCAAGTACAGGGTGGTGCATGATGTTTTGACTTCCACCCAGGTGCATGAATGATGACATAAAAACCGGAGGGAAGGTAGTTTTTAGAGCCATTGGTGTACACTGAGCTCCCTTTATGGCCATAGTGATTTTGTTGTGCTTGAAATATAAAGAAGCAGACTCATTGCTACCTTGTCCAAGTATGCTTACCACCCTGTGCCCACACAAGACTGGGCAGGGAGGGGCAGGTCCAGAAGTTCAGACAGATACTCCAGTCAGGCTAGCAGGCAGTAATACAAGAGATTATATTTTATGATTGACTGGTTGAGTGTATCTTTCAATAATTGAAATGGATTATTAAAAATATCAAAAGGAGAAAAAATAACCAGGTAAAAGTACAAAAGTTATTAATGGAATTGACGATATAATCATAAAAATAATTCATCACACAAAAATGACTGAAGTTTAGACTTAAATACACGGAGACTGGATGCTTCAACAATATCTTGGGGTAGTGAATTCCATTTCAGGATGATACAAAAAGAGAATAACCATTGATGAGCTTCTAGTTGAAAATGTTGCATTGGAATTTTAAATCTATGGCCCCTTGTGCCAACTGCTGGACTCGTGTTGAAAATGTCAGCTGGTGAGATTATAAGTGGCACCTCAGCCAGCTTTTCCTCACACAAGATCTCTCCCAGCTCTTGTCCAGTTTCCTCAAACTCCTTTCTGTCCGAACTATCAATGACATACAGAAATACATCAGTATTTTCAAAGTAATTCCTCCAGTATATTCTTATTTTTCTCTGCCCACCAATGTCCCAGACATTAAGTTTGAACCCATGAGACTGGACTGATTTAATATCGAAACCCTGAGTTGGTGTGATGAGTGATATATTCCAAAGACAGTTGCTTAAGCAGTGGTGTCTTTCCAGCATTATCAAGGCCCAACAAGAGTATTCAGATTTCATAATCTGGAGCAGATTGGAATTTTCGAAGCAACGAGAGAAGACCCATTCTCGAGTGTTACAATACTCCAAATGAATATTGTTAATACCAAAACGGTTTCTAAAAAAATAAAAACTCTAAAACAATTTAGGGAAACACATATGAATCTAAAAAGCCGTTATCAGAACGATGGACTGAAATGGTACACAATTTTAAGGCCATGAAAAATGCGGTAACAATATGTAAGGTCCAGGTGTCTCAGCAATATTAAATCGGATTTCTAATTGTTCAAATGTAATTCGCAACTACAGCACTTCAAAATAACCGCTACCTATTTCTTTCAAACAATATCAGTTGATATTATGACAAAACATCTCTTAATTTAAGTGAGTGGCCAAGTTTCTTGGGGAAGTCAGATAATTCCCGAAGAAAAACCATCCCTCTTCTGTATTTGCATTGTGACACTTCACACTAGGCCAAATCACAGTACAAAACATTTTTTCAGAATCGCCAATCTCAATGGTTCTAAGCAGTATGATGTAATTTCATAGGGTTAAATTAATATGTTTAGATTTTTCGTATAATCTCTTGGAAGAAATTGATTTGTTTATGGAATTTTCTCGAGTTTGATTACGTAAGAATGTACATACGCTTTTTGTTTTGCAGTACTGTCTCTGTAAATGAATTCAATATTGTTTCAGGATCCTTAAGTAATCGAAAAGCATAAAGCTAACACTGAGTAATACTGTGTATGTTGTATAATTAAAAGAATCGTGTGGTCTTGTTTAGATTACAATAAAGCGGTCAATTTTGTTTGGAGAAAATAGAAGGGGAGGTAGATAATAGTTGCTATAAAAATAGAATTTTAATTAAGAACAGGTTTATCAAATTACATTCAACCATTGAATTACTCGTATGTTAACACATAGGTATCGATCAAAGAGTCCTTTGATAATTTGCAAACAATAACAATGATAGATCATACCAATGACGATAATAATTAATTACTAAGGGATTAAGATAGTCAATGATTATACTGAATTATGATCATTCAATGGGGTATACCTATATGTGGAGCCAGGAAAACTAGCTGTGCCTTCCCTCACCACGTGTCTTAAAAGACGAATAAACCCAGATAGAAGCAGATAGAAGGCCACTCCACTGAATTAAGAAACAGCAAGCCAAAAGGCTTTACCCTACGAACGTGACATGCAATTGGGGTAGGATGTCGCGCCTGTTTGCCAGGTCAAGCCGGCTAATTTATGTCAATGTGGGAAACGAGTAGGTATGTGGAATGTGAGGTGAATATGTGGTAGAGAAGAAGGAGAAGATAATATATTTCAATTGATCAAGCGAGCGGAAAAACAAAGCATAAAAGGAGTAAAGTATATGCTAGGTTCATGAATCTGTAAAAGCGAATGATAGTGTAGATAGTGAAGCATTATGACAGGTGCTAAAAAATGAATGGAGTGAGTAGTAAAGTATTGGATGGTGTGAAGAGTGTAGGCAACTGACCCTATTCCCAAATGACGTAACATCGCACGCTTTGAATCCCAGCCAGTCAGAGCGCAAAATTGGTATGCCCTGAACAACTCACGTATGCTTTTCGTTTCTACGAATCTCTTGTGCTCTTAGCTATCGTTCAAACAATTTTTTCCACAAATTTTTTTCCGGTAAATTGTTGAGTGTTATTTGTTTCTGCCTTATCTAAGTGTTAACTTAATTTTATTTTCTCTTATTCTTGTTCTCAATTTGTATTACCAAATACATGATCCTATTCCAGTTTACATCTCATTTATTACTTCTTTAGATTCTCAATTTTTAAATTTCCCGTGAGAATATTCCACATTTTTCACGTAGCCACATATATCCAATCTCAAAATTATAATATATTTATATATATATATATATATATATATATATATATATATATATATATATATATATATATATATATATATATATATATAAGAGAAAGATAAATTTGACGCGAATGAGCAATGAGACAAGAAACAGCGGGGGGGGGGGGGTTAGGTAAGAGAAAGGGATATTAGAAGAACACTAGAATCAAAGAGCACAGAGGGCGGCACAATGAAGGCAATCCTTTACCGATAAGACAGAAATAACACCAGGTAAAAAAAAATGAAAAATACCTGACCGGGACTAGAACCTGGGTCTGCTAACCGGCAATCAGCAGACCTGTATTCGAGTCCCGGCCAGGAATTTCAAATTTTTTTTACCTGGCGTTATTTCTCTCTTATCGGTAAAGGATTGCCTTCATTGTGTCGCCCTCTGTGCTCTTTGATTCTAGTGTTCTTCTAATGTCCCTTTTTCTTACCTCTAAAAAAACTCCTGTCTTCTCTCATTGCTCATTCACGTCAAATTTATCTTTCTCTTGTACTATATTGTTATATAATCTACAATCCAAGGTTTCCGCATCTTTGTTTATGTCTTCAAAATTGTTTTGAAGGCTGAAAATAAATATGGCGAAAGCGCTGTGGTGGTTCTTATCACCCGCAGAACTTGTATTTGCTCTTTATTTATATATATATATATATATATATATATATATATATATATATATCCTGTTAATAATCTATCTGCCTTAAAGAATTAATTAATATTCTCCTATGAATTTTCATCATGTGTCGTGATATTTCTTCTATCCAAATCTATATTAGAGTCTTATCATCATCATCATCCTCATCATCATCATCACTAACTCTATAATTTAAGAAATTTGTTTTTAGTATTTGAATAATAATTTCATCTTAGTTTGGTTATGACTTATGTTTTTTTGTCAAAGTTATTTCTAATAATTCTTTTATAATATCAAAAAACAAAATGGTGAAGTTCAGAAATAAATATAAGTATCGAAATTTTGTGAATTTTTTAAAACCCAAAGAATTACAAATGGTGAAGTTCAGGAAATTTATTTTTATATATCTTTTTCTATACCTATATTTTAGGAATGTGATATTTTGAAAGGGGGGAAATTTAGTTTAGAGTTCCTTTTTAAAATTATTAGAATTGGCGAAGTTCAGAAAATTTATAAAATTTTTACCATGGCTGCTTTTTTTTAGATTTTAAATTTTAATCTTAGTAGCCAAGCGAAAGCTCCCCCCGTATGGGGGGAGTGGCGAAGCCATTACCTGGTGATTAGTATACCTAATCTTGTCACCAGGCTATAGTTGTATTTAAATCATCTCATTTAACATTTATATCTATATAGTATTCCCATTTTGATAAGTTTTTAATTGACACAGTTATAATATCCCATCTAGTACCACAAATATTCATAGGTTATAACTTATTTATATTCTATCTATTGCCTGGTTCTTAGTGTACGTAATCTTGTCATCAGGCTATAGTGGTATTTAAATTATTTCATTTAACATTTATACCGATATAGTATTCCCATTTTGATAAGTATCTAATTGACATAGTTATAATATCTCATCCAATACTACAAATATCAAAAGGTTATAACTTATTTATATTCTATCTATTGTTTTCGATAAATAATTTGATTCCTTTTATCTCGTCTTACGCCATTTTATCTGATTCCTATTCTCGGTCTGTGCCTGTGTTTTCTTACAGAAATTTATCCTCTATCATCTTCATCTTATTACAATAATAGAGGTAGGTATTGGGATATTTAAATTAAATTGTCATAATAACCGCTCCCGTTAAAAAAAAGAAGGTATTTAGGTTGGAACTAAGGTGTGCGTCCGGGTGTCAGTCGGAGTGAGTGGTTTGAATCACGAAGAGGTAAGATCAGTGCCAGATTAACCGCTAGGCGAATAAGGCAATTGCCTTAGGGCCAGCCAAAAATCCAGCCCACCCAAAATAAAGTTATATATATATATATATATATATATATATATATATCATTTTACATTTTTACCTCCAAAAAATAACTTCGAATGGGAAAGAACGTCCTAATCATTAAAGATATTTAATTATAGACAAAGAAGATTCATGTAAAGTCTATCTAGGTGTTAGAAGATACTATGTCAAAAATATATTAAATCTATTTACAGAAGATATTTAAAATCTATGTAGAATATCAATTTATTTAGCCTCTTTACCGAGGTGGGCAGTATTTAAATATATTTATGTATTTAAAATTGTATTTGTAAATACATTTGAAATTATGTATTTAAGTACTTTTGAAAGTATTTAAATACAATGTATTTTAATAATTTTCGCAGCAAATAGTTTACTGATAATAGGTTTATATAGCTGTTAAGTACTTGTAATGCATGTTTTAGTTTCTCGCAAACTTGCATGACACAAACGGTTGACTGCGTGAGCCGGTGAGAGAAGATTGCTTGCATCAGTTCAAATTCAATTAACAGATGGTCACAGTTGTGTTCGGTTGTATAATGAGAGCGCTCGTCGTTATTTCAACTTTTGCATGGCAACTTCAGCTTGTTCGAAAGAGTGTGAAATGGAGAGATTAGACAATAATAAAGATGAGGAAGATAAAGAATCATGTAATTATAGTCATCCTTCACTACATGGTAATTTTTTTAGAGTTAAATCGTCCGACGGAATAAAGTGAAGTGTGTATGTACATCATAAAAGGCGAAATCTCTGCATCGAGAAATGCTACTTCCAATTTACGCATTCATTTGACAAGTTTCACTATTTCTTAATTTTAAAATTAGCCAAATTGCTAGTAGCTAACGATAGTGTTAAGTAAGGTATGTTTACCATGCCCAAACCTACATGCTTCCCTTTGTAACAACTTTATTTATAGTCTATGCTGATTGAATTTAACGTGAATTATGGCAACGTGAGACAAATGTCCTTCAATTATCTGCTCATGTACATTTATCAACAGAGAAAGCATCCTGCTTTGGTGCAAAAAGCAGATAACTATGTGACAGCTCAAAGAAAAGAGTAAAAAATAATGTTTAGTATTAGACGATGGTAATTCAAGAAGTGGTGTTAAAGTAAAAACATAACCGGAGTGTTTTACAGTGAATACTAAAAAGGTCAAACAATCTGTTGTTGATAAGCCGATTGCAGATTCTATCATACAAGGTGTGCATCCCCTATCAACCATGGAACAACTAGCTTTTGTGAGAATGATCAAAGGTGAGTTCTGGGTTACAAATGTGATTTACACTTATAGTATTAGTAATGCAGGTTAAGCTATTAAAATGACCGAATATTAAAAC